>VZTE01006591.1:538809-608913 GCA_013397775.1 Eulacestoma nigropectus
AATCGCCTTTCGCCCGGGTTTGAGCCAGGAGCGAGGCGGGGGCTCGCCGCCGTTTGGTGAACGGCTGATAAATCCTATTTCCCAGCCCCGCTGCCGCGTACAACACTGTAAAATATCGGCGGTCGCAGAAGCATTGGAGCGGTCCGAGAAGCCACATGGAGAAGCCCGGGAAGAATGTATTCAGTGTAGAAGAATAAATACATAAAAATACGTAGACAAATAAGTATAGTGAAGAACCTTAAATAAGTAAAATAGGGCTGAAACCCATGAGTTTGGTTTTCTGCATTGGGTCGCTCTCAGAGTTTTACCTGAAAAGCTGGATAATTGCTGACGTGAAAAAAAAAAAAAACAAAACCCTGGGTTTAGTTAAGGTTTGCTTAACATGGAGGGAGCACGGAGCAGTGGGATGCCCTCAAATGCATCCCTGGAAAACAGAGAAATCACGGAATCACAGAATCAATTAGGTTGGAAAAGACCTCACAGCTCATCACGTCCAACCCTTGGGACAGCCATGGCTGAGCACTCCACGGTTTGGGACCAGATCCCAACACATCCCTCCGTGACCCTCCTCAACCCACGCAGGGAGGAGCCGATGGCAGCCCTCACATTCCCATCATGTCCAAACACTTCTGGCCCCAGGGAGCCACCAGGGATTTTTCCCGTTACCCCCCAAATACTCTACAACAGGAAATCTTGCAGCAAAAAAGCTCTCTTGCAACATTTCCAGAGTATTCCCACTTCGGCCCAGGCAGAAATGCTGCAGGAACAACCTTGCTCAGGGAAAGATGAGTGTTGTCTCGTGGTTAGAGCACAGGGTTCGTGGTCAGGAGCTGTGGGTTCTCATTCCAGCCTTGCCACTGAATCATTTTGAGAGCTTCGCCAGTCACTTTGTACTAGAACCAGTTAGTAATTTTCCGTTGGGATGATTTTCTGATGGAAAACACTGCTCCTACCAAACTGAAATGGGTTAAAATTGATTTTTCCATTGGGAATACCTTGTGTCTGGGCAGAGTCAGAAAGGACATTAGGCCCAAACTGAAATGTTGGGAGGATTCTTGCATTAGTCCAAATGTTTTGCTTTGAATAGATAGACTGAAAAATAAAATACCTTTTCCTGACTGTAATTCCAAGTCATCTTACGGCATGGTGTGAGTGTGTGCTCTTATGCTCTGCTTTGCTCCCCAGGAGGTCTGCAGTATAGTGGGATTCAAATTGCTCTTTTCTGAGACGTGTACATCCCGATCTGAGTCAGACCTGGCCCCTGGGGACAAATCCTAGCGTAGGGCCACCACTCTGACCAGGGAAGCGCTCCATGGAGAGAAAGTGTAGAGTTCAGAGACACAAAGAAGCTGTTTCACATTAGCTCAGTGGCCTAAAACAAAGCACCGTGACTGGGGAGACACCCAAATGTTTTGTTCGACTGAAAAGCAGTAAAATGAAGCCCAGAGAAATGCACCTGATTCTGTTCCAGAATCCTATTCTTCTGTTTATTAAAAACAAATTTATTTCTGTCCTCCATACACTGACACTTTCTTTAGTATTATAGCTGTTCTTCTCCCACAATGAATTTGTAGCCACCATTGAAGTCTCTTACTTGTTTTGCCACGTTAAATATTAATAATTTCTTTTCTTTCCTAACAGCTAGTTGTAGATTATCTAATAGTTTTCCCTGCACTTCTGTCAGTCAGAATTCATCTTTTCTGAGCATGAGTGATCAGAGCCTGACATACTGTGTAATGTTTAAAATGATGGCTTGCTAGAGACTTGTACAGTGGCAATAATAATTCCCCCTGCACTCTTTTAGTTACAGACAGGGATCAAATTTGCCTTTTTTATACCTGTATCACATTAGCACCTCGATTCACCCAGGTCTTTTTGCTCCAATAAATAACAAAAATGAGTACAGACAAATTTATTAACTTTTGCTTAATACATTTTTCCATTTCATCTCACTTCTCTAGTACTCACATGGTTTCTTTCCAAGTGGGTGACAAATGAAGATATTTTCAAGAACAATTTTAAGGTCTCCAGCTTCCAAAATCAAAGCCCTGAAAATGCTTTTTTTTTTATTAAAGAATCCAAGTTTAGATTATCACATATTCCCAAGCCCACATGCGGCTTAATTCATTGCTCCTCTGAAATATTTTGAAAGCTGAGGGTTAAGAGGTGTTATGTTAGTGCAGAATAATGATGATTAATTTGTGCTTCATATCAAATGCAGGAGGAGCAGATATGTGTGCAGTGAATCCTATATAATTCCAAAATCTTTCTATAAAGTTGAAAATATTCTGTGGATGTGTGTACTTTAAATGGAACACAAGACCAATTTTTTCTGTTTAGCATGTGGCTGTTGTAGTTTTCCTTCAAATAACCCTCCCCCCCCTTTTTCCAGGATTCTGCACAGATTCACTTAAAATACACCCGTTTGCCTTTTCATTACAGAGTAACTAATGAAAATTCCATTTTAAATGTGCTTTCTGGGAGACAGGGATGTTCTTTTTTTTGTGATTAACCAGAGCCCATATTTCAAGCAGCAGGGATACAGCTCCAGGTAGTGTAAATCAGCATTGCCCGAGATGGCCCTCAGTCCTCTCAACCCCCCAGAACAATTTAGTGGGTTTAGATGACAGTTGGCATCTTTGAAATATTCTCTTTTGCAGAACTAGACTAGATGTGACACTTGCTGGAGAAGAAATCTTGCATAAATCTGTCGAAAAAGACTCAATCATATTACTTCACTAGCCATGGTAACCTTTGGAGGCCAAAGTCCAGACAGGTTGAGAAATGGAGCATGAGTCCATAAAGGTGACAATTCCATTAACTGCAATCAGAGAGAGAGGTGGATGGTGAGATAAAGACAAACGACTTCTTCTGTAAAGAAAAGAAAATATGTGTGTGAAGGGGAAAGAGGCAGAATGAACATTTTCCAGCCTCGTTGAGGAGATAAAGACCCAGCCCCGCTCTGTTGAGATCAACACAAAAATGTCTCTCGAGCCCAGTGGATGCAACTTCTGTCCCAACATCCCTGGTGAGTGTCAAGCAGCAATGGACCTCTGAACACCCCAAAATTCCATTTAGATGTTTATTAGCATAATAGTAAAAGGGGAAAAAAAATATTTATAAAAGTTCCTGCTCACGTGTGTGCCTAGGCAGTTCATACAAACACCTGAGGGTGAGTTTCAATCTTATTTGAAGAAGTAGAGCACTTCTTCAAGTGTTGTAGGAAGGAGAAGCTGGTGAATACTCTGGATGAAATGCTTACTGGGCCATTAGACCAGGACTGTTCATTCAAACAGGGAAATGGGGAAGTAAAACCAACTGAATTCTCTGCAACAAGAAGGGATTTTTGAGTGTACAATACGAAAAAAAGGAAATTTCCTTAGGGGGAATTTTTCTGGTTTTAACAGAAATATTAAGTTACTCTTGGACACTAGAGCGGCCAAAAAGGGAAATCCCTGTTTTAAGGGCCTCTAAATATAGCTAGAAAAATAATTCAGATTTTATCAATTTGTGACCCATTTCCTCACGTTTTGGGCAGCTCACCTTTTAATACCAAAGTCAGAAGCTGATACAAACAAGCATACAACATTTCAGGCTCCACCAAAATTCCAGTGTCTTGCCCAGAGCCTGTTCCTGCCTGCCCACTTGGCTGGACATCAATATCCTTTATTCTCAGGGGAGTCAGCCTTCCAAAAAACCTCTTGGCACTCGAGTCAGGGCTGCTCTGTTTTCCTAACGTTCGCGGCAGGCAGGATGTTTTCCGACTCTGGTACCCAACAGTTGAGCATTCCAGACAGCACGGGGATTTTTCTTTTGAAACCACACTGCCAATGCCATAAGAATAAGTGAGGTTCTGTGACACCGTGTGATCCTGGTGGGAAAATAGGATGACTTTGCTGTCACACAGCGATACACAAAGGGAAAAATGCGCATGGCTCTTGCCACCTTTGTAAACTCTCCTTCTGTGGTGTGAATGCTGAAAAAATCCTGGCCTCAAGTCCTGTTTTCCTCAACTGGTTCCCCTCTGGAAAGATTGCCAGAAGGAGAAGACCCCCTCCCAAAATGCCTGGCCAGAAAAGCAGCCCACTGGTGCGGTGTGGCAGAGGGGGTGCTCAGTAGTCTGTGCACACAGTGTTTTCAGCAAGTGAAAATGTTGTTTGCTCCCCAGAACACACAGTACAGATACCCCTGCAACTTTTTTTGCCTATCCCTTTACACTCCTTAAATTTTAGAAACATGACTTTGTCATTAACATTTATATTCGAGTGATTCCTGAGCTCACTGATGTCAGGCCCAGCTCCAGCTGTGCAGCCTTGCCTTTGTGGAACAGACACTGCACAGGGCAGGGCAGGCAGGTGACAGCTCAGCCAGGACTGGACTCTTCACTGACCAGGAGCAGACAGACTGTCCTGGGAGGCAGATTGCCAGAGACAGCTCCCACCACAGCCCTGTGCCAAAATCCAGATGTGCAAAATCGTGAAGTCACAATCTTTCGAGCTGGAAATGAATTTCACCAGCCAAGCTGTGAAAATCTCCCTAAATTTCACAATACCTCACATCTCCAGAATAACAGCGAACAGAGGTTAGGTATTTTTTTCTGCAACATCCTTCCAAGACTTTTTCCATAGGATATGACCAGTTTGCATGAAGTACTTTGTCGGAGTGGTGATATATCACACAGTGGTGCCAAATCCAGGGGTGTGGGGAGGATTGGAAAGGCTCAGCCACCCTCCAGGCAGCGTGTCCTGATGCCATTCCTGGCACCTTCTACAAAAGGCAGATCCTATTTTGCCCTTTGAAATCCAGAACTGGTGAATACAGACATGGGAGGCAATCAGTCAGGATCTGTTAATCTGTAAAAAATATAACTGTCTGTTCTCCAAGGGTAAGATTAACTGGGATCTGTACTTCCCAGATTATAAACAACACGCAGCCTTTCTCCTTAACTCATTGCAAAATGTACAAGTGTTCCAACGCCAGCTCTGTAATCTTTTGAAATCTTAAACGGAACAGGGGCTCATTCCATTACATTAAAATAAGTTTGTAGGATCATGTAGCTACCTGCAAATCACACACAGATAAACCAAACAGCACGAGAAATGGGGATAAAGTCACCTTTTATGTAGCTGTGAGATTGTCATGCTCTGTATACAACCCAAAACAAATTGTCTGTTTAGAATTAAAATATGATACTGTTTCCAAAAGTCTTGCCTCCAGGGAGATAATTTTATACCACAGGGCAGATTCAGCCCTGGTGTAGGATTTCTGATTTTCATGGAATTGCACCATTAAGGAATTTGGCCCAACATCTTGCCCACACTGATGCAATTCAACTTTTAAGGGACAGCTATGGGGTTTCCTCCTAAGTCAGGCCAAGTTTCTGGAACAAGGGAAGTCTGTAAAAGAAACCGTTGGAGGGATGTTTTAGTCTGGCATTTAGGAACATTCCCATACTAGAAAACGTCACAGGATTTATTTTGTACGTCTTGCACGTTAGAATTTCGTGCCTTTCCTTTTTTCCTTACAGAGACATTGTCAGTAGGTGGTCACAGCAAAACTGGATAAACCCCAAAGAAATGTAATGAAATTATTATAGACAGAGTGAGTAGAAAGACATTTGTGGATCCAGTTCATTCTGTCTCATCTTTGTTATATAAACCTATTTTCCATGCTTAATGTATTGCCTGAGCTTGCAATATATGATTAACAGAACGTCTACACCACTCAGGACTCTGAAGAAAAATGTAAGATGGTAATTCTCCAACATTTTAGGTAACTTCAAATATTTTGGGCATGACTGATCTCATAGAGTGCTTTGGATTTATTCTTTACATGACAGATGGAAATCTGAATACACACACTGATGTTGAAAACTTCTGTGCAGGAACAAAGAGCTGTAACACCTCCCTGCTCCTGGAGCTAACCTGGTATTTCCTAAAATCATGCAGCTCCACAGGTCATGGCCCAGCAAACAGGAGTTTCCCCAGCTCTTCCTGCCAGCGCTGCACGTACCGGGCACCGTGACGGGGTGGAAATGTGATGCTGTCAAGGGTCTGGGGGAGATTATTCCCTTCCCTCTGCAGTTGCTGGAGCTGCCCAGACAGCATGAAGCAGATGCTCAGGTTCTTAAGGCTTCCTGGGAAAATCAACACTGTTTCAAAACCGTACCAGAACAAAAACTATGGAAAGATTAATCAAGTTTGGGTCAAGAGGGAAGAAGGATGCAATAGCTTTTGACAACTGTGAGCTGGTAAATGATGTGCCCAATGCTGAGCTCTCTTACGAGTCAGAATATTCAGAGCATCACATCAAAAATTCCTTTAGACTACTGACATAATATTTGAAAGAACATGGAAAAAGATAGGACAATCAAAGGTACATTTTAACTTTCCTACTTGCATTCTTACACTAATCTGACAAGCATAAAGCCTTAGTGTAAATCAAATGGAGCAAATGCTCTCAGTAAATTAAAATACAGAGAGAAATATGTGTAGAATATGTTTTAATGTGTGTACAAGAGTTACAAAAAACTTGGGCACAGCTGCAGTTCGCACAAGCAGCAGAAGGAACCTGCTTTGGGCATTCTTTAAAATCCCATTCTGCTTTGGTACCCTTTGGATTTTACAGCTTGTCTTTCCACAGCCATGATAAAACCATCATGGCTTTAATCAACTTTTTGAATCATTGGCCAGTCAGAAAAGCTGAAAGTGAAATGAAAAGCAAGATATGACAAAAATCAGAAATACTGGACATATCTGCCATTTCTGTCAGTCACAGCTAGGAATGTTGTGATAAAGCAAGATAAGAAATTGAGGAAGGAAATAAGTGGTAACTGCATTCTTATTTTAGAGTGTTTTATGTCGGATTGTTCCAAAACGAGGAGGAATATGTGACTGGGTACGTAACTCCACCCTCTCCAAGAATTGCTGGGATCATTGTTTATGAGTGTATCCAAACATCAGAACAGTTTCCTTACCTACAGTCTGCTGCAATGATGGAAATGCCATGGGACACCTCGTCCCCGTGCTCACAGTCACAGCGTACACTGGGAAGTCATCATCTTGGGACATACAGGACTGGAAAATTAGAATGGCAGATAATTATCCCATATTTCCTTTCATGGAATCCTGGCCCCCGAGGGTCAGCAGCTGAGGAGCAAATCCATGTGCAGGGCACTGCTCCACTGTGGTGGGCACAGGACCTGACGTGTGGTTGCTGAGAGCACAACCTCATCCTTCTTGACCACCTGTCACAGTCACCTTGAATGCCAAGTGCCCTGCTTCCAGTTTACTCTGGTTATTTTTCCTCCTTACTTTATTGCTTTTAAATGAACTGGCAGCTCAAAGTTTCACCTAAAGCTCTTTCAAAAGGCTTTTCTGCTTTAAAAAAAGCCCGTCTGAGGATTACCTACTCCACATGAAGCTTTAGGAAATCACATTGATCTGGAATAAAAAATTATCTGTTTGAGTTGTTTTGTTTTAATGTTAGTGAAGGAGACAAAATCCCAGATAGGGCCGTGGGTGTGGCTGTTTGCCATTCTTTGAGAAAATAAATGTTCTAAGTCAGCTCAGTGGTACTTGTGCAACTGAGTTTGTAATGTTGAAAATTGACACCAATACCATGACCTGAATAACTTAAAATTTTGAACCAAGAGGAATGTCCCCCTGTAAAAGAAAGACCTCCCAAATTAAAACTCCAACTGCCCCATCTTGAGCTATAAAACTATTTTTCCAAGCTGCTGCCTGTATTGGGCTTCAAACCAAAACTGAGTGACTGCAGAGGAGGAAGCCTGATGTGCAGCAGTTAAAATATATGGAGGATTTGGGGGGTTTTGGTACATCAAACCCTTCAAAGTACAACATATTTGCAGTTTGGTGTTGCAGGCATTTCCCACTGGAAGGTTAATCTGTCATGGAGGAATGCATGGAGGAATATGTTGCTCTCAGACGATATCACAGGCGGGTCATGTCCTTGCTACGTTAACTTATTCTCAAGCAGAAGAAAATTAGTGTCACCTGTGGTGGGGGTGTCTTGGTTAGCTTGTTCTCTTTCATTTTACATACTCCTATTAAAGGGGACCAATTCAGAGGTTGAGAGTAGCATTTTTGGCCTTTTAATCATGGCCTGTTCAAGGTAATCCATATTTTGGCAATGGTCCACAATGTTATCTTCATTTGTTACCTATTGACAGATTTGTTCCATAGAATTTTGCACAGATCCCAGGACCAGGGAGGCTTCTGACTGCAATTCCTCCCAGCACAGCCCTTTGCAGTGTGTTTAGCCTGCAAAACCCCACGTTGGGTCTCTGGGTTGAGTAGCAATGTTTGGGATGTCCTCGATGTCCTTAATATTGGGTGACAGGAAAGCAGGGGATGGAGCAAGCCACTGCTTTTGGTTTGCAAGCTCCTGAAGCCCTGAGCTCTGGTTCTAGGGGATCTCTGCTCATCGACAACACTTCCCACCACGTGTTCCAGCCAGGAAGATGGATGTACCTTAGTTAGTCATTCACTGAACCTGGGCCAAACTTCGAAGCAAATCTGGGCCAGTTTACGGCCTCAGGAGGAAACCTGGTTTTTGCATGAATTAGATGTGAAAATAAGCAGAGCCTGACTGACATCTCCTCCAAATTCCAACTGTAAGGGTAAAACCCAGAGGGCATGAGCCTCAGGCATGACAAAAATGAGGAGGGGAAAATGAGGCTTCCTGTCTCCCTTGCAAGAGCCAGAGAGACACATGTTACTCAGGATCTAGGGTAAATTGTTAATGATTTATACACTAAGTAAGTAATGTTTATAGAATGGCTTACATATGTAAATGGCTGTAAAGATGCTTACGTTTTTCCTGCACTCTCCAATTAAACCAACTTTCATTACAGAGCAAAACAATTCCATCCCAACTTGTTACACCAGTTCTTTAGCCAGGCAGCTTTGCAGCCACTGCTCCCAGCTCAAACTGGGCTATTGTGTTTCTCTGAGGAAACTTCTGTGCTGGTTTGTAGTTGTTTCAATTCCATCACAGATCACATTCTGTTTAATGATAATTTGATTTTGCATTGCAAGACCCAGATGTACATTAGGAGGTCACAACCTTTCCATTTATCTCGTAAAGTAACTATTTTTTCCCCGAGTTCCATCAGGTTAAAACAGTTAGCAATTTTTCTCCTTGAAGTGTCCCTTCAGCTTGGCCAAGATATATAATAGATCAGTGTAGCTACAAATGCATTACAACATTAGTCATCAATTAGTTTTAAACCATCGCTGTAATATATCATTTATCCAGCTTGCTGTAGCACTATTGTGAACATTTAATTTTTTAAAGGCATCTTGATTTTTTAACCTGACGGCTGCATCCCCCTTTTGTCTCCTGTACAGACATCTCCTTAAGGAACAATAAAAATTAGATTTGTTTGACCTGCACTCAGAGTTCGTTTAAGCGAGATGGATTTTAATTGCTCTGCCCAGTCTACCAGACAGCTTTTATGTAATATTCCAGACATTTACGCACTGTCTTTTCCCTTGCTGTAAGCAGGTGTGTGTGCTCACAAAGGCCTGTAAAGCAGCTCTTACAATTCATTTCACATCTCTGACAATCCTCTGGGAAATTGCTTTCTCTGAGATACCGTTGGCATCAAATTAAGGGCTCCGGTCATTGCCACTTCTTCCCTCATAATACCATTTCCTTTTGTCTTTAAGATTCACCTTTTTGTGTGGCTAATTCTAAAAGGACCTTGCTGAGGATTGTGTTCCTTGGGCTTGTGTTGTCATTATATGGCACAGGTGACTCACCCCTGCATCTCCCAGTAGTGAGGATGGCTACAGGGCCTTACCTGTCTCTCCCAAAATCCATGTTGTCCTTGCAATAAGATCTACAATTTGAAGATGTTTCGAGTATAAGACAGCTCAGACTGGGAGCAGCACGTCTGTGCCACAGTCACTCAGTGTGTTTTAGGATCTCTAACTTCAATTAGGAAGTCACGCGAGGAGGTTATCACAGCACTGACTCAGAGCCCGGAACACCCCGGCTGCTCTGCCAGCTTGGAGCGGAGGCACAATGAGCTCACATTTGCCCACGATGAACCTGATTTGCTCCAGCTGCCCCATCAGGGAGAGGAGAACCTCATGTGGAGAGCTCTCTCCCTGCTATCTCTCCCCTTCCACGGGTGATACAATCTGAAGATGAGGTCCTCTGTTTTTCCTCTTCTCCCCATTCCTAAAAAGGAAGATTTGGCTGTTCCGTGAGTTACCAAATCAGCACAAAAAAATGGGCCTCCTAAGCAGTTCTTTGTGCCTACAGCTGGTTCTGGTCTCCTCTCTGTTGGACACACACATGTACTTAATTCCCAGTTGTGCTGGATGCCTATTAAGAGAACAAATCTGCAAGTGAGGAGGGTCTCTTCTGCTGTGTCAATGGAAGTGAAATACGTAAATCTCCTGCACGCTGAGGCAAATGAATGCTCGAAGTGCTTGGGAGAACAGCTGGGAAAGAGAATAAGCAGTTTTTATTCTGCTGCAAAGTGTCACTGATCCAACTCGCTAAGCTGATCCTCATGTGGCACATTGTGCCTGCTCCACGATTCTGCCTACTGCTTCCAGGGGGGGTAATTCGAAGTGCTCAGCACTTCAGTCAGCACAGAAAAGGGGACAGACCTGCTTCTGCCACAGTGGTACAACCAGCAGAGTGCACAGCAGCAAGGGAGCACTGGAGGGGAAAGGACAATTCCAGTCAGGGCCCCCTGTGAGGGAGTAGAAGTGGAGATCATGGTGAGCCACAGAGAAAGCAATGGAGGAGCAGGAGGATCTGCCTGTCTTGCCAGCCAGGGAAACCAGAAGAAGGTTTGGGATAATCCTCCTCCATGCCACTGTGTTTCTCCCTTTTTATCTGCCAGTGGTAAATCCCAGTCACTCAGGAGACACCCTGGAGTGAGACTGGTACGTGATGATGGGTGAATCACAAAACATTTACAGAAAATGAAGGGTTCTGTAGGAGACTATGGAAGGAAATCCCATTTCCTTCCCTTGAAACTGAGCAGGATTGCACACTTGGCAAAACAACTGCACGGCTCAAGGAATTCACCTTCCACCTGCCCTGCCTGGGCCAGCACCCCAGTCCCACCATAAACACACAGATGGCTTCCCTCTGGACAAGAGAGAGGAGCAGCAGAACATGTTCAATGTTAATTATGGCATCAGTGGAAGAAATTCAGATGAGGCATTCACTGAGAGAAGCCTTAGAAGACGCTTACTTGATGCAGAATTTGTGAACACAGCAGTGACATCAGGAAAGGGATGGGAGGTCCAGCACACTTACTTTGCATGTGGACACATGATTCTGAATTTCATATTCTGTGTTTTTTTCACTGGGGCTTTTATATCCACACCAATGGATATCTATGTCCATATCCAGTGAGCCACACCAATATTATTTACTTCCCTGACAGGAGCACTGAAAATCAGAACCCATTTATTTAGTACCAAACAAATGCAGAACTAAGAGCAGGCTGTAGCACTAAAATACACATTTGTAACCCTCTGAGGACCAGATGCAGCAGAGCTGGAACACTCAGCAGCTGTAATGTGCACCGAGAAGTCACATTTGTTCAAGAAAAGCCACATTACTTATATTAATTGGATGTGTCCAGCTCATCCCAAGTCCACTTAAGCCTTGGCAAACCTCTAGCTCTGAGCATAACAAAGGTATTAATACTGATATTCCTTTATATTATCCCATTTACATAACGACTCCCACCTTTGCAGCCTAATACTTATTCTTTGGAACACAGAGAACTATTGACTCATATCTGGACTGGGTTGCCAAAACCTCCTAAATTTAGAGATGTTTGGAACAAGAAAGGGAGTTTGGTTCAGGCCCATCCACAACAGCAAATTAAACACAAGTCATCATCTGTGCAAGCGACATTTTCTGCATGTCCAGAGCCTGGCAGGAGCTGACATTCCTTCTCCCAGAAAGATTTACAGAATTTGTGCATTGAAAAGCATTGAGGTAAACCCTGGTCTGAGGGCCAAGTGCATAAATTAGACCTGTCCCCTCCCTTCAGTAAATTACAGACGTACACGCCGTAGGTTGGCTCGCTGTGCTCTTGGCAACTCCAACAACTCTTGTGAGTGTGTGTTCACAGAAAGGGAGTTTGTGTCATACTCACACATTTACATTTTATTTTCTGAGGTCTTGGTGCAAGGAATATGTTGTACATCAACATATTTCTTTCCTCCATTCACATCAGATACCGGGTTAAACAGACTGAGAAAAGAGTAATATTAAAATGTTGGCACGTACTGGACTTTCTCAGCAGAAACTGTGTCGCTTGCACATCACTTTGGTTTAAATGATGTAGGTCAATGTTAGGTCAGCAAGAAGTGCTGGATTAGCATCTGCAGAGACTGAGGTCCTCTCCTCATTCACAGAACAAGTCCAGATCAAGAAATGGCATTAAAGCTTCATGCACAAAGCTGCCTTGAAGACAGTGACATTTCCTCAGGCCGACCAAGGGCTCACCTGTTCCTCAAGCCCTTGGTTTATATGGAAACCAAACTGGCCACTTGGCAGAGTGACAGGAGTCTGACACTACCAAACTGCTTCTTCAAACACTGTCAAGGTTTTTATGAGCTGCGTATTTGCAGAAGTCCATGTACCTGTGAAATAACTGAATCACTGTCTTCCATGTGTCAAAATGCTGCCATTTCTGGGCTGTTCCATCTTCCTCCCACAGACCTACCACGCTTTAGGTGGAATGCACGGCCTGAAAACCCAAATACGTGTGGCAGCTCAGACTGGCTCTAGAGAAGAAACACGGTGAATGGCACTGGGAACCCCGTACAACATTCCAAAGGGATGCAGTTCCACTCCAGGCTTTCAGCCTCCCAAACTGGATTATCTGTGTGAAGGTTTTCTCTATGACCTGAAGAACCAGTAGAATTTCATTGACGGCTGAAAGCCTCATGTAATCAGACAACATGAGAATTCAGGTTTCTAAAAAAAAAAAACAGTATTTTGAGCATACGCAGGAACTGCTGCTACAAAGTTATGCAAATTCCAGATCTTCTGTTTCTGTAAAAAAAATTTCCAGGGGAGAACATACAGAGGAGACAGTCACGTGCTCTAGCCTGAACAGGGATAGGGAAATTCAGGCTCTAGTCCAGCTCCACTCAGACACTTTGGGCTCAATGGTTTCCACTTTCCATGGTAAGACCAAAACAATGGTAATCAAAATCACAATGAAAGCAATTGAAAAATATTTGCATAATTAGTTAGCATGTGTTTGCATGCTTTGCATGTTAAATAAAGGATTGGTCCTCATCCCCACTCTCAGGACAGATAGGGAAGTAGAAAGTGTGGAGCTGAGTGGGAACAAAACCTGATGTGTGTAGAAGTAAATTCAGTTTTGTAGGAAAACAAGCTGAAATGTGTATTTAAGAGAGACTAAATATTAAAAGATTCAGAGCCTGGTGGAAAAAATCAGGGAGTTCACCCAGGGAACAAAGGCTGTGACACAGAAGGAAGGATGGAAATAATTGTGGAAGAAGCTGATGAATGGGTGGGCCAGACTGGAAATACTGGTAGAACTGAAGGTGACAGGTGAACAAAGGATGATGATGATGATGATGATGATGATGATGATGATGATGATGATGATGATGAAGAATCCCTTCTCAGTTTGCACAGTGATGGAACATGAGTCCTGCTGACTAAGGGTGAAACCCAGACAGTGACTGGGAGATTCTGCTGCTGCAGGGCAAGGGCCGCCTCAGAAACCTCGGTTATCTCGGATCTCAGCTGCTTCTAAAGCACTGCTGAAGCCAAGAACCTGCCTGGGGAAGATATTGCTCCACAACCCTTTGATATGGCACATTTACCAGCAGGTTCAACCAGTAATTCATTGAACAAAGCATTCAAGGCAATGGGACAAACCCACATGGGAATAAGCCTGAGTCACATTGTGCAGGAGTGGCATCCCTGAGCCGAGCCCATCCTGGAGCTGTTCCCTCTTCATCCACTCAGGCTCTGCCACAGATCAAGTTCTCCATCAGAAATACCAAGCTCTCCCTCATCTGGGACAAATTTACTGCCTTGATCTTCAGACCCTATTTTACGTGGACATGCCAGATGAGGTTTCCTGAACACTCGCCCAGGGAGACAGAAATATCAACAGGAATTAACGCAGAGAGATGTCACCTTGGCACATTTAACTTACTGTGTCCCCTCGGTGCTTTGCCAGCTTTCAACTGGGGCTGGTTGGATGATTTGTTGAACTAAACTAGGGAAAGGCTGATTCGAGAACAAAAAAATGGAGCTGAAGAGGAGCTGGGGGTTCCATACTCAAGGAAGTAGAATGATAATCCCCTATCAAAAGACAAATATGTGATACTCTGGCAGTAAAATTCATAAGAGCATCATGAGCTATAAATTTAAAAAAAAGGACAAAGATGTAAAGAAGAACAGAGTAATCCAACCATGGGAGAACAGCAAGAAAAGCAGCTGGTTCAGATATTCATATTGACAAAACTCTGGCTGGATATCAAATATATCCCTTCCCACCCCGAAATCCTGTGGGCTTCAAGGGAGCACAAACATCCCTTATCATTCTATATCATTAATTGCCGGTCCTACTCTGTCCAACTACCAGAACATTGACCTCTGAATGCAGATATGAAGTGGTCCTTATCACCCTTTACCCCACAATACAGTCCTGTGGGTTCACGTGGGGAGAAGCATGATGTGCCATATGGAACACATCAGTCAAACTAAAGTATTTTTATCTTACATAGAGGGCCATTCACAGTCTCCCACTGGTGTTTGCCATAAAACCAAGACAAAGTGAGGTTGTTTCAGCACTGTCTGGTCTCAGGGAATGTGGATGGATGTCCATCCAGTTTTACTGCAGTCTGGAATAGAATTTCTCCATGCAAGGAGCATATTTAGCTGTCTGCAAATTCCAGAGATGTTTTTAGTAGAAGTAGAAGGTTGTGCTACCAAAGGAGAACATGAGCCAAAGATGTTCTATTATCCATATCCTATTAAAGGTCAGCCAGAGCTCTTACCTCAGTGCTGTAATGTGACCAGAAACTTAATTGAAAATATACGAAAAGGTTATTAACGAAGAGATGAAACCATAGTAAATTTAATATAGCCCGCAGAAGGACTTTCGCTAGAAAGAGAAGGTTACATAGAGAGATAGATCGGCCTTTGATTAAGGTGTATTGCTGGGTTAAGTGTAAATTTTCCAAGCAAAAATGAAGATAGAAAACTGGTAATTGCTTCCAATTTATATTATAAAAATCAGTCATATTCATTTTACTTCCTATGACAGCCTTACTTAATTCTAAGCTTCATTCACTTAATTGGAAGGGAGAATTCTTTGAGTAAAAACGTAAGGAATTGAGGAAAGAGACAGGCAGATTGCAAGAACTGAATGAACAGCACTTTAAATGAAATCATTAAAAGCCCTCGTCCAAGATTCTCAGTAGATTCATGTTTGCTGTCCTCAAGGGGTATTTATTATCAAAGCTGAGTAGGAAAAGATTGGGAATTATATCAGGAAAAAAAAAAAAAAAAAGTCTTTAATGATTTCTTGAAAATTGAATCTGAAGAACTCCTGTTTCTATTATTGTCATAATTTCTCCATCTCTCAAAGTTAGTGTAGAGTAGAAACTCAAATATTTCTCTCACTGACACCTCTTGCAGCTCTGGTGTCACATGTAACACAAAGGTGCACGTGCACAGGAACTACATTTACCTCAACCAAATTCTCACTTTGTTCACAGCAGAGTTACAGCGCGGAGTACATTCAAGGAGGGCTTTGTTGTGAGTATTCACACAACTCTCTTTGCATAAATCTGTCTCAGGAAAAAAAAAAAAGAGCCTTCCTGAAGCGAGGAGTCTTTGTGGGTTTGGGAGTTAACTGATAGTGATAAGGAAACAATACGTGGTGGCTGAGGTGGCAGATAAGAAGCAGAGATGTGAAGATCTGACATTTAAAAGTAATAGTCCTGGAGAATACCAGTGATTCACAAGAGCAGATATCAGAATCACTTGATGACTATTGTTGAATAATAAATCTACATCTCCTTCGAAGATAAAAAAAGTCGTTGCCTTAACGAAGGTTGAGTTCTGAGGGGGGTTTAGTTCTTCAGGGTGAACATTCACAGAGCTTCATGGTCTGTAACTCCTCGCACTCCTTCCCCGACAAAGCCCAACACAGGACGGCTTTTCCACATTTACTGTTCCTGGACAGGAGATAGAATTCTGGAATTAGAATCAACCAAGGTGCGTGGAACTTTAGTCCCTCCGTGCATAAATGAAAACCGGTGCATCACGAATGCACGCCTGGCACGGGCAGTGGGTTCTGCCACAGGCAAATGCATCAGCAGCACCATTCCCAAGTCTGTCTGGGATCCATCTGAGCAACCACTTGAAAAGGATCCGTAGCAGAAAGAGGGGAAAGCTGAGGCAAAGAAGATACTAAATCTCTCCCTGTCAGAAGTCAAATGTTGTTAGAGAAATTACTCAATGGATGGTTTTGATCTGCATCTCTGGTTTCTGGAGGGAGGTGACAAGGGACACTGCTCCATCAATGGATGTAAGAGAAGGTTAAAACATCCAGATGTCAATTGTTCAGAAATATAAAATAATCATGTTGCAAAAGTATTCAACACTTTCAGTTTTCAAAGGGCTGAGGAAGCTTTAACTAATTAAACAGCAAGGTTAGAGTAATTAAAACTCAGACGTTAGGTTGCTAAGGGGAACAGAATAATAGGCTGAATTAGTTATCTTAAAGAATTCAAGACTAAAACACCAAAACATTCCTATGTTTACATGAAAGGAATGAGATCTCAGTATGTCAAGAACATTGAAGGTAGCAACAATAAATTTTTATCTGTCAGCGGGAAGGGAAGATAGAGCTCCAGAAAGCCCAGGGAGGATTAAGGAGAACAGTAGACAATTGACAGTGAAACACAGACAAAGCTGGGAACATAACTATAAAGTGCTTGAGGAAATCCCTAAATCCACTGGTATTAAAGCATTTACAGTGACTTTTCAATTTCATGGCAGCCTCACTCTCAGAGAGTTCTGTCATTTCTGACAGTGGAAGCAGGCTCAGGTCTTCAAGTGAAAAAAGCTTTAGTGAGGTTTGAAGTTATTTCATGAAACAATTTCGGATGATTTCCCAAGATACAGCCAATAGCTACCAGTGAGCCTTAGCTGGGAATACAGAACCAAGTTTAAAAAAGGTAAAATACAGGGTGAAACTGAAGCATTTCAACTGCTGGGTAGGGAGCACACACTGTCAGGGTTCAGGGATTCCTTATCACAACAGCAAGGCTTTCCCCGTCTTTTGCTTTTGCCTCTGAGCTACTTTTGCCACAATGCTTAATTACACTGAAATAATCAAAGTTTAAAAAAAAATGCAAATAAAAATCAGGGGGTTTGTCTGTTTTCTTTATCCCAGCTTGTGTCCATGATCTAATTTAAAGCACAGCTCCACACACAGCTGGACTGGCACCAAGAGGAGCCAGGAACCTGCAGCACGAGGGCAGAGATGAACTTCCAGGAGTAGAAGAATTTTGTTATATTGGCTTTAATGCTTTGCTTTTGCTTTCAGTAGACATAAAATAATCTGCCTTCAGGAAAAGAGAAGTGAGCTAACTTCCATTTTCCAAGGGGAAAATGAGCATCCAGGCAGTGACCACGAACCTGCTGAAATGTTGGGTGTTCACAGCCCTCCTTCCCCTTCTCACTGAGAGGCACAGAGCAAGCACATTACTTCGGCACTAAAAGTCAGTTCTGATAAACATTTGTTAAGAAATAAGCCTTAAAAAGATCTTCTCTGATACGTGAATAGAGTAAGATGTGAAAACCCAGCAAAAATTGAAGAAATATAATGGAAACTCCCTTTGCTGTCAGTAAGAACCGGGTCTAGATAAGCATAAGAAGAGGGGAAAGGGGTTATTTTAGGGAAAAAATGTCCCTGGTTCTTGCCTAGAGGGACAGACCCAGCCATTCTTAACTGGAAGTACCCCCTGTCCCACTCTGTACCAGTTCCTCCAACAAACTCAGAGTTGTTACACCACAGCTCTATCGTGCAGTGGTTGTGACAGGACACAGCACGTGTAGGGAAATGAGGCTGTTAAGATGAGCTCCTCGCTGCCTTTCCTGCACGTGAGACCTCTCTTACTTGATCCTTTTGCCTGTTTGTCTGTTCTGACACAACCATGAAGCTCTGGATCCCACAGCTCAGCCAGGCCCACCCAGCTGCTCCAGGCACCATTTCTCAGCATCCCTGACTCATCTCCTCTCCTGCCACCTCTGCATCTTCGTGCCTTTTCATTTGGACCTTTCTCTTTCCTTTTTAAAACTCTGTTTCTTCCCATGTGTGGAGTCTTTTCCAGCGTGGTGGCACCTTCCCTGTCATATTTTAATAAGCTGGAAGGCAGAAGTGATTTATACAATCACCCCTGTGCTAAGAGATAACACCATGTAAGTGGTCTGAGCTCTCATAGGCAGCACACAGAGCAGGAGAGCAGAAGCCTGAGCTCATCCTGCCCTTGACAACCCAGCTCAACCTCAGTTCCACAGCCTGATCCCAGCCCTGCTGAAGTCATCACAAAGGGCTGAAATGTAACAGCACAGGATGAGCTCCTGCATCTCTCCTCTGCTGTTGTTTCAAGGTGTCTCTAGGGTGAAAGCGTGTGAAGTGTTTTCAAAGATTTAAAGTACTGCAGTTGTCATCCCACAATTCTTATTCATCCCCGATAATTTCTGCCTGTGGGAGTAGGCCCGTTGGCTCCATAGTCGTCATTATTTGTAACATTTCTTGTATTATTCACAACACATCTCCTTCTCTGACATACTTTTCTTAATTTTAGAAGAGGAACATTTTTAGCAGCAAGCTTTACATATTCAACAGATGCATGATATAATTAACCAAGAAATGTCGTAAGAAACACAAAGAAAATATTCTTCTCATTATATTCAATATTTAATTGCTCACAGTTATTCTCAAGTCAAACCTTCTGCTGCTCAGAGAGAATTGACACAGATCACTTACATTGTTTCGTGGGGGCTTTTTTAGTGAGCCTAAGAGCTCATTTTCTTAGTTTTAGACTTTTAATCTATCAAAATGAAAAAGGAAAATTGTACCCTAGGTAAGGCTGTAGCATTAGTACTTTACCCTCAATTTTGCAAACACCCTGTAGGGATTTTTTTTTACTCCATCAAACAAAGGTTTGCAAGTCTTGTCCCATATTGAATCTACCTGATGGAAATTTCAGCAGCCCTAAAATGATGCCAGGGTTTGTAGATCCTTCTCTCCATCCTCAAAGAGCAATAAAGTGGGTGTGAAACACAAATACGGGTTTGGCCAAGTTTGCCAAAGTTTAAGTTTATGACTGAGTGGCCCAATTTTTTTCCCTTCATTATCCTATAAGTTGGAACTGCTCATTCTCTCCTCTGCCATCCATTCTGTGCTGTTGTTGCTACAGAATGAAGCAAGTATTTTTTCCTCTAGGAAAGAGACGTACAGGACAGAGATTCCCAAGGTGGTCTGTAGAGTAGTTGTCTCCCCTTTTTCTACCCCAAAAGGAGTGGTAATGAGCCAAAAATCTGCTACAAATGCCTTCTATAAAGGGGAAAAAGTTGCCAAGACACTCTGAGTACGTGGGCAGACGGGAACAATGTTAGGTGAACCATTGCTGGCATCCGTGGAATCATGGAATCTGTGGTGCTATGGACCTGTGGTCCTCGGCACATGGCAGTTTATCAATGTTAGCTTTATCTCACCTAACTTCAGCTGTCTAACATCAATAAACTGCCCTCTCCAGATTCTCTACATGTTTTGCTGAGTATTAGGAAGTGGTATTAGGAAGCAACTTCAAAGGACAACTCATTACAGCCCAGCAGAACAAAGTGAGGGGGGATGAGTCACCTCTGGTGCTTGTCTCCTCTGCCAACAGCTCAGGACCTGGGTGGCTTGTTTAGGCTGAATGCTTAACTTCAGATGGCTCGAGCTGGGTGAAGTGAACCACACTCAGATTTGTATTCAACATCAAATCCTGCTGCTTCCCACAACCTAAATTATTTTAGTCATCAGGTGCCTTACTCACTGCCTTTTGCTGTTTTGTTCAAGGAGCATTTACGGAGTAAAAAGCCTTTCCTAGAAATGAAAAGGAGAATGCTCCTTGCATTTTTAACTCTGCTTCTGGTAGCCCAGTGCTCCCTGCAGGAGGGGGAGGTGTGGGTGTGGTGGGCTCTGTGTGTGTAAGAGATGCCAGTGATGCTGCAGCCAGGCAGGAGGAGATATTTCCAAGAGCTTCCTGGCAAGCAGTTGGTCATCCAGGCATCAGGAGAACAGAGACATGGGATGAGTTGGCAGCCAGAGCTGTGCTGGTTGGTGCACCAGAAATCAGCACTTTCTACAGTGCAAGCAGATATCCCAATCCTAGGGAATCTCCGCAGCTGCTGGGGGTGTCTGTTTCCCTCATAGACCACTGGAAATCTCCGTGTTGGATTTTAAAGATGCAGCTAATGAATATCCTGGTGACTCAACGTGAGTCAGTCCTATTAAGAACTGAATCAGGCTCTCCAAATATTCCCATGAAGCTCTTCCTCTGAAGACTTCAAAGTGCATTACAGAGATTCAAAGTGCTAACAAGGAGGATAATCCAATGATGATATCAATTCTGGCATGACACAGTGCCCATGTGATCAGGGACAAGTCCATTTAGAGACACACTTATTGCACATATTTAGAAGTCACACAGAGATTTGGACTGGAATATAATAAAGATTGCATCTTGACAATCTTCTCCGTGGAATTCTGTAAACTGGCTGTAAAATTCTATAGAAAGAGCATTCCACTAACTATGGCACTCTGGGGGGTTTCCTACAATAAATACCTGTCCTGCTCCATTTTGGAACATAAACTGAGCTTTACTGCTGAGCCAGATCTGTTGTTTGAACCATAAAGCCCCTGCTCCCAGCTTTCACAGAGGTTCTATCACACTGCAAATCCAGAAGGAGAAGGGTGCAGTTTTGATCCCTGATCTCCCAGGCTGTGTCACTGTTAGAACCCTCCCTGACATGGCACTGGCCTGTCCCAGCTACTGCTCTCCCAGACGATGCCTTGGAATACATCAAAGTCCAAGGGATGCCTTGGAATACGTCAAAGTCCAAGGATTGTTCCCTGTAGACCGTCTGGATGAGGCCACCTGCTTGGGATGCAGGAATGGGGGGAAAGAGCTGAATCATGTGGATGTGAGTCATGATACGCTACTTTGTGTTTGGGTTATTTCATTTTCTGGCCATAGCCAGAGAGACCAGGGAATGAATGGTCACCCTTCCTGAGGCACTGAACTACTCTTCCTGATAAAGCTGCTCCCTGGGAAAAGCCCTTTGGTGAGAGTGTGCAAAGAGAAAGCTCCTGGCTTTGGACGGGGTTTGTCCCTTGCCGTGGCTGAGCTGGGGACGGCCGTCTCCCGGGCTGCCATCCAGCTGGATTCGGCACCGACTCATTCACTGCAGAAAGCAGAAAAAGAAACAGGAAAAAACGATAGGAGGTTTCCATGGCTACTGGACTGTTTACTTTCTTCTGACTGTTATCACAAATTTTGCCATCCAAACAAGCAACAGACGTCGGAAATAACGTTTGGCTTTGGTGAGCGTTCATTTCGGATACGCCACGGGGACAGGTACCAACCTGGAGCCCAAGGAAGTGGCACGAGTTCATCAGGGGGCAAAACATAAAGTACAGACATCCAGACTTCTAAACACTGGGCTTGGAGCCCTTCCTCAGTAATGTTTCCCAGTTGCATTGAATTTCTAGATTTCATGTTCATTTGTGATGGCTGTTGAAACTAAAAGGTCAGGAGTAACCACACATCGGGTTTTCTGGAGAAATGGCAAAAACTTTGATTTTAATATTCTAGAACAATGAAGAGAGAGCAGAAATCAAAGCCATGTAATCAGTTCCTGTTATCCATGATGCTGGAGTGCAGGACAGGTTATCCTGTATTCATTTATGATGTATTCCAGAACAACAGGTGGAAGTACCAGTAGTGCTTCTTCTGTGTGTCTGGTCAGCTTGTCATTATTATTCAGATAACAAAACAGAGCTTAAGTGGAAAAAATCTCAACAGTTTTCATTAACCACTAACCAACCCTCTCCTTGCTTTCCTATGATTCTAGTTCATCTTATTTCCCTGTTACAGCCCTCCCACTCTGGTCCACTTTTTGGAGCAACACGTGGATCCCGCCTTTTCCACAGAGTCCTTTTCCTTCACTCCCCTTTTTCAGACGAGTTCATTTCTTTAACATACCAGCAGCATTTACTGAAAGGTTCTATAGAGAATTTCATAGCTCTGCCCAAATTTCCAGCACGTAGTCTAAGGATTTTGCTAAACCACAATCTCAGTGCTGTTGATTTGGTTTTCTTGTAAATCAGGCTTTTTTTCACAGTGTAATAGATCAAAACCCCCAGAGAGTTTCCATAGATGTCTTTGCTGGCTAAACAGGCGGCACAAACCACGAGCTACTCAACAGTTAATAATAAGCAGCTTCTCCCCCCAGCACTTGGTTTGAAAGGACTACAAGCTCTGAGTCATTGCACAGTTGATTTGAGCTTAACCCTAATAGCTCTGTTATGTCCTGGCTTATTCCTAAATCTTCTCGGAAGCAGGAGAGTGTCAACAATAAACTTGTAAGGTTTAACACTCTTAACACCAGGTAAACTGCTTTATCTCAATTAAAAATATCAGTAGTGTCCTTTCCACTGCAGCTCGGAGCTGTAAGGTAACGCTGGAGCAAGAGCATGTGCCTGCTGGTATACGCCTGAAGAGGTTCTGGGAATTAATTCTGCTTTGCAGAACTATTCCAGTTATTCATGTGACTCAGCGGCGGAGACCGGGATCTTCCTGCACTCCAGGGTGACGTGCTGATTCAGGCTGGTTCAGCAGCCCGGCAGAGGAGACACCTTATCAAAAGAAAAGCCCTCGTTGGGGACAGGCTCCCCCAGCAGCTGGGAAGGAAATTTCCGTTGCGCTCCCTGCGCTGCTCCGGTGGGGTGAGATTAGCGAGTTATTATTAGAGCTGGATGATTTTCTTTACTCTGGGTAAAAAGGGAGTCGTTCTTTTCAACCAGTAAATTATTTCTGTACCCAGAAAACTGCTGCTGCTGTGGTGTGTGTCCAGATGTGATCCCAGGGCTAAGGGCAGTGTCACAGGAAAACAGTGCTCTGCACCTCTGCTTTCAGTCATACCTGAGGGGATTTCAGCCACACTCGGTATTCAAGTTTTATTTATAAATGTTTTAGAAAGGATTAATACCTGGCTGACTCTTGTTACACACACGTGGCAGAGGGAACAGTAAATGGCAAGTCATTTATCGGTACCTCCTAGACTTACTCAGCTTGGTATGGAGTGGCTGATCAAGACATCCAGAATAGATTAACCCTTTATAAACCAATTGCAAATAGTCTCTGGACCAAGAGGGCACTCATCTGCCCCATTATCTGATTGAATGAAGGCATCTGGGATGGAAACCTGAGCATCTCAGCCAGTCAGTCCACACTCTCTGTGGGCAACACAGTCAAGGGAGTGAGATGAGTCCTCCAAAAGTAAACATCCCAAGTAGGTTTGTCAAGACGTGGCCAAAATATTTAAAGAGACCAGCCCAGGATCTCACAAAACAGACAGTGGCAGATCAAGACAACTCACATTTCCTAATTTCTGAGTCCACCAGACCACAGCTGCCCTATAATCACATCATGAGAGCTCTGCAGTTCTGCAGAGAAGCTGTGAATGCATTTAATCAAGGGTCTTAGATCTGCCAGCTCCAGAAAAACAGACTTCCTTCAATATTGTCCACAATCCAGTGTTTTTATAGGAGCAGCCAGTGTAGCCAAGCCAGCAACCACCCAAACATTACGGTACCCAGACGTACCTGGTGAGGAGCAGGGGTTACATCCCCCACCTGTGCTGTGGTTTCACAGTTCATCCTGATACAAGTAACAATTACAAAGTGGTTTTGAAACGTGTTGTGCCAATTGCAATACCGAAGTATTGCTTCCTGTACTCACTGTTCCTCCACAGCCTCCCTCCCCTGACCTTACATTGGATTTTCTCTTGCAGGAGACATTATTTTCTGTCTGCTCTTCTGCTCACCTCTCCCACAACAAATTGTATGTGAAAAATATAGGGCAAGCAGTAGATGTAACCCCTCCAATGGATAAAGGAATAAGTACAGCAGCATGTGGTACCTAAATTAACTTTAAAAAATCCATCTGCTGACACAGGCTCTAGTGGTATCAATGGATTGGAGCAGAAGAGATACTGTCAATAAAACTGAAAACAATGCTGTCCAAAACAGAAAGGAAAGGGGAAAAAAAATCTAAAACTATCTCAGGATGTTTTTCCTTTTCACCCTGAAGACCTGGAAGGTTTCTTCAGGACTAGTCAGACTACAACTGCTCCTTTAGGTGCAGCCTCTCTCAACTGCCTCCAGTCCATAAAGCTGTAAATTCTTTCCAAAAAGAGAACTTCAACATTTTTATCTACATGAGAAACTTAACCAGCAGGTACTCAGAGGCATAAATCCATGTGGTATTTGAAGGTTAAAAAAACAGAGGAAATCTGTAGCCTGGGAAAATTAGGGACTTTCCATTCCCGGTGTAATGAAACGACAGATTTAAAGTTCAGAGTGAGAAAAGTCACTGAAAAGAATTAGACTTCAAGCTTCCCGAGACATACAGGCTTTGTTTTTCAAGGCTATTGATAAATCTATCAGTCTCCCGATTACTGTCCCCCTGCAAAACCCTCTAAAAGAGGAATTTGCTGCCTTAATTGGAAGGAAAAGGGTTCAGAGAATATCCACTGTAAGGTCCCTCTGAAGAAGGAAAGTCCCCGGAGGCAAAACAATAATTGATTTTGACCTTCCGCAGTTCAGGAGGCGTCGGTAAAGACGAGACTTAAACACAGCCTGACAACTGCGAGTTCCAATGAAACTCAGAAAGAGACGGAAATTGGATAAGCAAATTCCTTTTTGTTCATGACCCCGGTCCCGCTTTCCTTTCCCCCTGCAGCATGACACATCAGAATGTGTCCTGCGTGCCATAAATCACTGGCGGGGCAGCCGGAGCCCTTGAATGGCCGCGTTGTGTGGGGCCGGTGCTGCGGGCGGCGTTCGCGGGGCCCGGGCCGGGCTCGGCGGGCCCGGCACAAAGCCTGGCTCGGGAGGAAGGAAGCCGGGTGATTTCATTGCTGTTTTCAGCACGGTGTCAATTCCCTCGCTCCGGCTTTGGAAGGACTCTCCACAGCAGCGCTAGGAGCCGCTTGCCAATCTAAGGAAATTTGGTTTTGAATGCAGAAGCCCACAATCCTCATTCTGTCAGAGGCTGCAGCTGACAAAATGCTTTCCTTTTTGTACATCTGAGCTCATAGAGGACACTCTTTGTCATTCCCTGCCACCGCTCCGGGAAACGTAATGTTTCCTGTGTCACCTTCCGCATGGCAAGTGCATCTTGTCTGGGTGTCCCTGCGAACTCCTGGCAGAGCTGCAGGCACCTCCATGCTTCCCACAGCTTGTCCCTGTCTGTGCCCGTCACCCCTGCTCCGCCTGCCACGCTCCTCGTGTTATTTGTTACCTGCAGACCCCACACAGAACTTAAAACTCCTCTTTCTGCTTTAGGGACAACTCAAGTTAATAAAACCTCCAAGGCAGGCAGAGAAAAGTATTCCTTACAATGGACCTGAATGCCAACATACAATTAAATGTCTTTAAAAACTGAAAGAGAAATGGCAAAGACTCACCACAGCAAGGCCATGGACCAAATAAAAACCCATGAACTAATGGTGAATTTTTCCACCAGCCACTTTGAGATGGTCACCCCTGAAACCCGAGCCATGTAATTTGCAGATATGACTCACAAGAGCTGGAGGTCCAAAAGCAATAAGAGCAAAGACTGCAGAGATATCAAGGCTCTGGAGACAAAAAAATTAGTTATTTTTGGAGTCTGATGAGACAGAGGTGAAAGTGTCAGTGGTCTACAATAAGGTAAATGTGATGTCCAGGCATTTCCACAAAGTTGAAATAGTATCAGTTTCTCCTGGAAAGGAGGTGAAAGCAGGGAATGGCTTTGTACAGATAGGGTTACATGAGTTAGGAGCAGTAGGACTGTCCCAGAGTGCCAGCTCCACGTGCTTTGACCTTTTCTCAAGTTTTGGGAAAGTTGCTTCTCAGACATGCCTCCTTCAGCTGAACCTAAGCCCTGCTTCCATTGGCCATGGCTCTCCCAGCCTTTTCAGTGTCATGACAGCTGGCTCCTGCTGAGTCTGTGGAAAGGACTCTGTCCCAGCAGGGCTGCCTGGCTCTTTTAGGCCAGGAGTGCCCGAAGATCCAATGTGACATTCCGAGCCTGGCGGCCAAGCGGAATATCCCGACAGCATCCAAAGCCACAGTGCAGCTGCTGCAGTTCAGCAGTGCTGGGACTCTGACCTGGCACCTCTCGGTGACCAGGGACACTGGGCCCCAGCCGAGTCCCACCACCACAGAGCACCACCACCACTGGTCTTTGGAAAGGCCAGATTGGGAACACGCTTCAGAATTCCAGATCTCTGCCATCTGCATCCTCCAGGTCTTTGCTACCAAGATGCTTCCCCGCCATGAGCCCTAAGTTGTCTCATTCCTATTTAAAAAGTTCTGGTTAATTCACTTTGATTTGGGGAACTCTAGCAACAGACAACTGCCCTTCTTGCTCCAAATTTCATTCCACAGACTGAGACTTCAACGATGCCGTGCTCCCAGTTTTTCCCTCCTGTCCTTAGGAAGTATTACAGACTGTGAGCAGGAGAATGAATCCTTGTCTGTAATGTTCAAGCTGCATGTAGACAAGGGGAATTACTAAAACTGGAGCAGGCTCAGCACTGGCACTTTATGTAGGACAATATGTACCTCCTGAGCTGGGAGTCCTTGCTGAAGTGACACCTCTGCAGAGGAATGCTGACATTCCCAGGGATGTGTTGTGGTAGTGCAGAGGCTCCTGCAAAGACCCAGCAGGGCAGGTTAGCTGGGAGCATATAAAAAAGATCTATAAATAACATTTTATAAACAAGGTTCCATAAAAAGACCTAAAAATACTAAAAGGGCATTTTTTCAGTTGTTGGGGTTTGTAAAGTGATTTTATTTATTTTTGTTCTACTGAATGGGAATGAAGCTTTAGAGCCAGATAAGAAAAGAGAAAAACATTACATTCAAACTGCAAGATGCTGTGTGCCTTTAATGCCCCAAGAAATCAAACTGTGCTGAGTTCCCATCACAGTGGCACAACCTATCCCAAACCCATGGTCCTAACCCATCATTAAATCTTTACAGTCATCATTTGACACTTGCTCAGTGCTCAGAAAGGACGATCTTTGATTCCAAGAGGTCTTAATTTAAGTCGTAAAGAATACTTGCAACTTTTGTTTCTGCATTTTGTTTTTCATTTTCGTGTTTTAACTTCCTCTGCTTAACATATCTTCTTTAACTTCCTCTGCACTTCATAGTGAACAGGCTTCAGCCATCAATCTCAAAATGGTTCAAAAGCATTCCTGCCTCATTTCAGAAGACAAAGCAGAGTGCTAGCACACTGAAGGAATTTACCCAAGCTCCCCGGGCAGGTCAGGAGCAGAAAGACCCCAGTCTCTGCAAAGTCACAGTGACTCCTCCATCTTCTCCTATTTTCAATGCTATGAGTCGCAAGAAGGAAAGCCCACAATGGCAAGGGTGACATTAGGGCAGGGAATGAGCCAAAACAAGTGTCCTGAAGTTACTCCCTAACTCAGGAGCAGGGGAGGGTTTTCTGTCAGAATCCTTTGGCTCTCCCCATTGAGGCTACAGAGGATTCTGTTAAGAAGAGGCCAGACAAGGACCCAAGACAGACAATTTTCACATTCTGTTCCAGTGCAAGGCTGCAGGAGAGAGCCCAGCAGAGCCTCCTGAAGGCACCTCCTGTCTGAGACCTCAGTTATCCATACTCAGCTGTTGTGAAAGACACGGGATCCCGCTGGGCTGCGGCGCGTCCGCAGAGTCACGCTGGAGACGCGGCCGCTCTCCTGACTTGGGGGGCACTTTGCCCCACAGATCATTTTGGGTCACCACATTTGTTTTCAAGGTCTGTTGAACCCCTCAAATGTACATTTTAAAGGTCACCAAGGCAGAGGTTGCCATGCTTTCGGTGGCATCTCTGTCGAATCGGGCTCTTCTCAGAGAGGGGGCACCCAGCGCTCCCAGACATCCGTGCTATGGGAATGACACACCAGTCACACTGTTCACACCAACTGTGGCAGTAAACTTGAGTTCAACTTTGACATTTAGCTCCTGCACAGTGACTCATGGCTGCCCATGGTGCTCCGTTTAGGGATGCAAGTCTCCAAAGCCAGTGCAGGAAAAAATCAGCAAGCTACAGAAATCGGAAAGAGGCATTTGCTGAAATGAGGCGCCTCATAATTTTTATATGTTGCAGGGAACAAACAATAGATTAGGGCAAGTCCCAGTTGCTGTCTCTTTTTGCAGTGAGATCTGACCATTTATATTTAAAGTACTTTTCACTAAGTGTACTTTTACCTGGTGTATTTTTTATAAACATTTACCAGCCAATGGTGTCACTAAAACCATTCAGTTTAATGAAACCATCAGCTCTTCTGATTTCCAGAGTTTTCAAAAAAAATGGGATCACAAAGTTTGGAGTGCACTGAATAAAACTTTAAAGAATGACACATGCATTTCTTATTATGTTCAAGTGTTTACAGTCCTTGACTGACATAGAGCTCCTGAGAGTCCCTGAGTGACCATTTGTGTCCCTTCTGGCCGGGTCTGAGGTCTCCCAGGGCAGGTGGAAGGTGACAGCAAGGAGCACATTCTGATTCTGAAGGAACACTGAAGAATGTGGGAGCAGGGCTTCATCCCGAGGAACCCACCATGGTGAAGCCAGGACATCAACCACAGCTGACCCAGACACAACCAAGTCTCCTCTGCCTGTCCCTTCTAATTTTACTAGCAATGTTCTGGAGCTATTTATGCAGCTGGTGCAGAGAGAGCACTAGGAAAAATAGTAATTTTTAAATACTAAATAACTTTCTATGTATGGGTGTCTGGAATAACTCACAAATACTAATTAGGACAAACATGGTTTTATGTCAGATAACAATGACAAGTTTTCTTAGGCTGAGCGAAGATATTCTGAAGGCACAGTAACACAATTCAGCATTTCCTTAAAATCTGCACTGTGTACAAACACCTCTTAGAAGGATGTGCTCTCACTTTTTCAGGGGCTGAAAAGGTGCTCCTTTGAAATGTTTCATTTCCCAAGGTGCAATTTCCTTGTACCTCCAACATCTCTATGAAACCATGAACCCCCCTTTAGAGATGGAGCTGAGCTCTGAGGTCTGTGCTGACTTCATGAGCTGAAGCACAGCCCAGAGTGCCCAAATTTTCCTTACATTTCCACCTATAGGTATAAGATGCATTACTAAACTCCTGTGGCAGAAAATCTGTGAACAGCTAAATGAGGGCATATTTACATCTGCTGCCTGGACAATGTCCAAGCGAATGTGCTCAGAAACCCAGCTCCTTTCCCTCACCTGCATCACAGAATTATTTATTTGCCTACAGCAGTCTGAGGCAAGCAGTACATTCAAAGGTTGGTTTAAGGCTTATTGACAGTGGTGGGGGGAAGAAAATTGCAGTGAAGGTCAGTAATCTGAGCATTTTTGGACTCGAGCAGTGCTCAGATTTAGGAGCAGTGATGCTATTTCAAGGTTATGTTTGCTAATATTAGTAAGTAGTCAGACATACCAGAGTGCTGCTTTTATTTTTGTGTTTCTGTTTTTCCTTAAAGTCAAAGTTTTGATTTAAGACAAAATACAGCCATGGCTGCAGGAGTGGCAGAAGGGATAACACATCACCATTCAGCCAAGTCATTTGGATTAGTGGGTTTTGGAACAAAGAGGTTTCAGAATATTCAATTTACTTGTCTTAGATTTCTTGAGCTTGTTTCAAACCACTCAACCCTTAAAATCTCTCATGGGTCAATGTTTCTAACCCAAGACTCAAAGGAGATATTCTGAATGCACCTAAGTGGCTTAGGATCCTGTTAGGCTTGGGATGAATTTATACTCCCTGAAAGGTGCAAAATAAATAAATAACCGTTCTGCAGGACCTGAGTGCTTATCAACAGGTATAGATAATCATTCACAGACTCCCAGACTGGTTTTGGGTGGGAAGGGACCTCAAAGCTCATCACATTCCATGGGCAGGGACACCTTCCACTATCCCAGGTTGCTCCAAGCCCCATCCAACGTGGCCCTGGACACCTCCAGGGATGGGGCAGCCACAGCTTCTCTGGGCACCCTTTGTGTGGTATCTGCAGTCAGGGGTGACCTGCTGGTGACCAGCACACTCGCTTAACTCACACTGCTCCTCACACAGATTACATCACACAATCTGCTTGTTGCTCATTTGCTACCCAGCACTGGTCATAAATAAACATTAACGTGACGGGCAGGCATCTTAACCAGGCACGCAAAAATAACACCAGGTGTAAAGAAACAACTTATTATACACACACAAGTGGGTAACACAGTCCAGGAAGGCAGCAGGTAATACTGTCCAGGTGCCCTCTGGTAATCCCTTAAAAATAACCTCTTACATCTTTCACATAAGATCCTTTCCCCACTTAATTCCATCTTATTACATTTTATAGAAAACTCAAATGATGAACCTTCAGTTTCTTCAACAACGCATTAGTGTGGTACAGATGCTCTGATTTGGGGTCAATTTCAGTTCTTAAAAAACAAATTACTCATAGTATGTGGGAGTGAGAAGTATTACTGTTTACCTACCTAACTGCTCTGAAACCAGCAGACTCTCCTCACTGCTGTACTACCTCTTTGCTATCATGATTCCAAGAAGATAACTGGCAAGTAACAGTCTCTGAGCAACTCTGCCAAGAGGTAAAATTCACAGTTAAATACTCCAGTGGCATTTATGTATGTATGTATGCACGACAAGGCATGGGGATGTGTGCAAGGCTAAGCCCTGAATTTGGGATTCTAAACTTGGAGTGGTTTGTGTGAAATTCTCACTTTACTGACCTTAAACTCAGTTTTTCTCCTTGGAGAGTGAGAAGCTCTCACAAACGGAGTCTTCAAGGTCCTCAGCAGAGGACCCAAGTCATCTCTTTAACACTGGGAGATTCACAGTCTAAAATCCCCATAGGCATTCTGGAGGATGAACCCTTCAAGACTGCGCGGGAATTTTGCTGTTAATGGCATTACACCCCCCAGATACTGTCCCTATTTTAGATCCTAACATTTAACTCAAACACAGCATTTTCCTCTAACCTACTGCCATTATTTCCAAATTTCCATGAACGCCTCTGTGGCGAACACCTCTGGCAGCACCCAGAGAGGCTCTGAAGGGCAGGAGGAGCCTGTCCTGCTGTGGGTGCTGCAGACCCTGCTCCAGGTCTGGCTCTCAGAGCAGGAGCAGCAGCGTTTCCCACTTGGTGTTTGATGCTGTTCCCCTTCCCACGCGCACACAGGGAATGTGTGGCCGTGGTGGGAGGTGAACACTGATCCCAGGGCGGCATCTCACATTTCACTGCCTTTTAAAGCCCAGACCAACACTGTGCTGTCACTGTTCTGCCTTTAAACAAGCCTTTCATTTTAGTGCCCTGTGCAGGGCTTTTTGTTTTGCCTTTGGGTTAAAATCCTTTTAACTTGGGATTCTTTTGTGAGTTTTTATCCCTCTTCTGGATGTCCCACCCACTCAGCATCACTTGAAATGAAAAGATTAGATGCCAACTGGTCTCCAAGTACAGAATGAAAGAGAACAACAAATTCTACCAAGGATCTCTCTCAGACTGCAAAAATAAAAGATGAGTTTGTATTGGCAAAGGCCTCTCTTGATCTGTTAATATCAAGGAAGACAAAATTATCTGTGTTCTTTGTGAAGCAGCAGTTGTTTTAGTGGGGAAGGAAGCCAAGACAGCTGTTAGATAGTTCAGTACAAAATACTGACAGCGACACACCAACAACAACACCAGCAGTGAGGGACTCGGCCAAACCGCCAAAACACCAAATATTATTGATGTTTCTGCTTTTCAAAGGTTTGACAAACTGCGATAATTGAAAATTTTCAGAGTGAAAGATGACTTTTGAGTTCATCTTGGCCTATTCTGCCTAAAGGATGCTGTGGAAAAAGCAGCAAAATCTCTCAGCTACAAAAGACCCCATTGAGAAGAGGGAGGCAGGTCTTGGTCAGCACTCAAGATTCAGTGGGGAAGGAGCCATCCCTGTTTAGTTTGGATGCAGGACTTTACTCCTTTGAGGAATAAGAGGCCGTGAGATTTCAACAGCTTCTGAGGAGTCCTCAGGTCAAGCTACTTGAACAAATGGCTTTGTCCACATGGCCTGCAGCGTGCCCAACCCCATGACAAGGGATTATGAAATCATTTCTTCCACTTCCCTCGAGCAGGATGAAATATGGGGTGCACTGAGGCCGAGAGCAGACCGGAGCTTCCTGGCTGGGACCTTGCTCTCACCCTGTCATCTCGCTCCGGTGGCTTGACCTCTCCTGCACATAATTTCCTCCATTTCTAAGTTCCCAGGAAGGGTTTATTTGCAGATCTCCAAGACATTCACACAGATCTAATATCTAAATACCAGGAATTTAACTCTGCTTTCGGTTGTCCCCTCATACACCCCACCAGGTCACACCTGTACAGTTACAAAGTTCCATATTAAGCTCAGAAAGGGAGATAGGTAGAGAGCAAAATTTGGCCCATCAGCAGGAGCTCCAGCCACCAGTGCAGTATAGGCTGCTAAAGACTGCAATAAATGTGCCCTCTGGCCTTTTCTGGAAGGTTTCACATCCAATTTCTCCCCTTCCAGGCCCCTGTGTCCTCTGGAAAAGCCTTCTTTTACTTAGCTACACCCTTCCACAGGGCACTCTACTTCCCTCTCCAGCTGCACCTTCTAAGCTTTGCTAACTCAAATTACTGTCTAAATTGCATTTATGGGGAAAAAAAGTCATTTTCTATGAGTGTAGAATTACACATTGGCTGTTTTCTTATAGATTTGGATCATAAAAGAACTCAGAGAAAAAAAACCCACATAAACTTACAGCCAGTTTGGCTGTAACAGCCTTTGTCCTGCATCAGTGGAGGTAGTTGAGAACAGAGTGTGATACATTTTTATAATAAGGAACAAGAAAGACCCCACAGCTCTGATGGAAATCAAAGTCCACCCCACCAACAGAAAACTCCCACTGATGAACCTGTTCCAAAATGGAGCTCAGCCCTAGATCTCCCCAAACACTTACTGTGAAATTATAACGAACGCCCTTTTCACAGCATCAGTGACTCCTGCAACCTTTTTCCCCTTCTCCCTTTTTATAAGGGATGCATCACATCCTAAATTCAGTAACAGATGTTCTTTACAAGGCTAGAATAATTTACAATGAGTGTTGTGGGAGTAGGGAACTCAGACTTTTCAAAATCCCTGGGTTTGCAGTGGACACAGTTCACCTGCAGCACGCACAGTCAAACTCAGTGAAAATTCCTGGGTTCCTCTAACCTACATATGGGAACTTTCCCAAACAGAAGTGGATTTGACAAGCCAGAAAGTAGAGAGAGATAATTCTTAGAATTCAAAAGTCAGTAGAAATATTTAAGTCTCCACAGCAAAATTCACTTTCGGTGTCTCTTATTTCCTATCTCAGTTTTCTGCTGTGGCTCAGCACAGTTTTCACTCAGGAAGCAGATCCTTTTGACTCACCAGACTGAAGATAACCTTGCCAAAAAGGAACTTGCAAGAAGCTGCCCACTGAATTCACAGGGGATGAAAGGAAAGTTGCACTTCTAACAGCAACATCACCTGACAAAGTCTTTGGCATTTTATACCTAAAAAAAAAAAAAAATCTTTTCTGCAACTTCTCTTAGTGTTTTCAACAGCTGGATGTTTTACTGTATTCATAGGCAGGTCCAAATACAAATAGTAGTTTCTCTACTGACCCACATACTTGGCCTATATTCAGAGTCTTTTAAGATGTTTCCATTAGCTGCGGAACAGTGTCAGGTCTTTCTCCAGTGCAATCTTATTTATGAGGTCTTGTTTCCCAGCACAAAACAGGACTAGATCAGCTGGAGTCGGGCTCCTTGCTCACAGCTGGAAGCCTGTTTCCTCCTACCCTCCATGGACATATACCTTTATCCTCAGTACCTTTCATGGCTGCATTTTTAGATGTAATTTCCAGTGCTATGTGAAGAAAGGAGACTGAAAGAGAGGATAAGCCATAGCTAGGGGGAAAACTGAGAAAATAAAAATCAAGGAAGGAAGCTAGTGGAAGCTGAGGCACATGGCTCCACAATTACTATTTTTTTAGTATTTTATAACTACACTTACAATACTCTTAACTCATCTGGCATGTGAAATCTCCACTCCAGAGAATCCAGCGTAACTGAATTAATCTAAATAAAAAACCCATGGCTCAAATCCTCTGGCCTTTGTCTGGGGAAGTCTTTCATTGGAGCTTTCAGCTGGAAAGAGACTGCAGGAATTTGTGGCTGTGGAGCATGCAGTTACAATAAATATATAATTCATCACGGAGAGGTTTGTTAAAACCGTTAGGAATAAAATAAATGTTCTTCTTTCCTACTGAAAAGAGATGTCAGTTTTCCTCTTACAATTACTAAAAGGGCCAGCCAGGGAGAATAAAGGCTTATTACAAGGGAAAGCATATAGAGCCCTTTTATGAACTCTGGCTGCAGCCCTTCTCGTTGTGGGACTCTTTGTTTCAGTTTGTTTTTCAGCAGCTGTATCTGATCTGTATCTCGCACACTTTCATCCTGTGACAAAACACAGCTGCAAAGCGACTACAAGTTTCTCATCTGTCCATCTCTGTGCATTCTCACAGATGGGACAGGTATGAGAAGCACCAAACCCGGCTTTGGGGTGTTAAATCTGATAAATAATGGTACAGTGAGTCACGAGGGCTGGCTATCTCTTGGCTCATCTTTCTTGGAAGGATCAGTGATAGCATTGTATCACCAAAGATGCTGAAGTTCACCAGTATGAAGTGAAGGCAATTACTGGCATGACAGAGTGCCTGGGGTTGCCATCCCTTAAACAGGGTTTTTAAGGACAGAAATATTTTGTTTTCAAATGCAAGATAAGAAAACCAATCACCACATGTTTAGTTTAAGCCTTCCACTCTGAAAAATCCTTGACACTCAAACAGGAGTGGCAAGAGCACAACCAATGCACAACAGCCTCAAGCAGCTCCTTGCCTGATTTTTGATGACTTAGTTAAAAATATTACAGGGCCCCATTGTATAAAATGTGCATGTTAGTGCTTCGATTAGACAAAGCTGCCTCGAGAGAAAATTGTTGATTTTACACAGGAGGGTTGCAGTGAATTTAGTGCATCTTGGACACTAAAAAAGAGCCATGGATATCCTGTAACTTCTAGACTTGCCATCTCCCCCCAAGTATTCCCTCTCCTGAAGTTTCCTCGTTTCTCAAAGCACATGCTCTGTAATGAGCTGCTCACCACAGATGGGTTACCCTATTCCAACCCTGCAAAAAGACCACTAGGAACAGCCTCTTCCCAAACACTCCCACGGAGCCCTGTCCTTCCTGCCCCATGTGCTGCTGAAGAATCTCACAGCTGCCAACTGTGATTTACAGAGAGGGGTAAGACACACTAATAACTACGACTCTTACCACTAATTACCACTTAATCAGGCACTAATGGACTTCACTGGCCAATGCAAGTCAAATGTAAAAGCCTTCGCAATTTGAAAAGAAGGGTTTCAAGTTATTAAACATTGTGGATCTCGGGCACTGGTAATGGTTCACATGCCCACATTTCTCTCCACAGTTAGAAAAAGGAATGTTCAGCACCAGCACCTGCACTGCCTGAGTGGCCACGTTTGACCTGGGCTGCACTTACAGCTTTTACTGCTCTCCTTACTTTGAGTTTAAATGCCATCAGCAAAAAGAGTAGACTGGCAAACAGAATCAGAAAACCTCCAAAATCATCAAGGGACACCTTCCACTTGGAAGCTGGGCTTCCTGTCCAACCGGGCCTTGGACACTTCCAGGGGTGGGGCAGCCACAGCTTCTCTGGGCACCCTGTGCCAGGGCCTCACCACCCTCACAGGGAAGAATTTTTTCCCAATATCCCATCTACCCCCCCTCTGTCAGTGGGAAGCCATCCCACCTTGTCCTGCCACTACAAATACACTGTCTGCATCTTTCTTGTAGACTTTTCTTGCAACCAGAGAGAAAAGCAAAATATCAAATATTTTGCAGGATGGAAACTCCGAGTTATTTTTAGTGAAAGGATACAAGTTAGTTCATTAAGAAGTTCTGTCTGATAATGTCAAACCATTCATATCTATAATTAATCTTTAATATCATAGTAATTTTTAGAAGTTGAAAAGAGCTGAACTCTGAAACATAGAGTCAAAATGAAAGTTGCTTTTTCAATCTCAAGTAGTATCAGTGTTTCCGTTGAAAACTTCATCAAGATCAACTTCCCCCAAAATTCTGATTTTGGTGCCAAAACAGCGTTTTCAAGAAGAAATTTATTCTGTTAAAATTAAAAATAAATTTTAAAAGCCCAACAAAACAAACCAAACAAAGACCCCAAAACACGAAACCCTGCCTGGCAGCCTCCACCTCTCTAGAAATAACTGAGCGAAGTCAAATCCACCCACCTTCCCTCTCCATCACAAAGGCAACCTCTCACAGTTCGATTACAAACCTCAGGGCACGCTGTGGTTTTGCTTCCAGCTGTAGCTCCCAGAGTCGGGCTGATTACAGGAACACCCCATGACTTCCCACATGAGAAGGGATTTTCTCAGAAAGAATTGGCTCAGACAGCAGTGCCAGTAGCTCTGTCTTGGCAGACGGCTGTGATGGACATTGCAGTGCAGAATAAGCTCGTTCCTCACATGGACAGGTTCAAGGTGGAAGCCCAGTCCCACCACACATCTGGCAGCCCAGCTGCTGCTCGGAGGGGTGACTTTCCCTCTCTCTGGATGAAGGCAGCTGTGCCAGTAGAGCTTTCCAGTGAACATCATCACACCCATTCAAGTGAGCAAAGGCTTATCTTGCTTTCAGGCCTGAATTTCACACCTTAGCTAACAATATTTTGGGATCTGAGCACTGAATTTTTCATTTGTGGGGCTGAGAGAAGGCACTAGTTTAATTAAGAAACTCAAAGTAAAAAAGGAGCACCATTTCCAGAAACTGATTTAAATACTCTTTTAGAAATCGTTAATTAGGTATTTAACTTTTTAATTACTGAACACTTCTTTCCATACAAATCCCACTATTCTGCACATTTCGGCAACCTGGTCTAGTGGAAGGTGCTCCTGCTTATGCATGGGCTTGGAACTGGATGAGCTTTAAGGTGCCTTCCAACTCAAACCAATCAGGGATTCCATGATTTAGAGTTGTGCAAAACCTTCAAAATTCTTTTGGTTTGGTAGTGTTACTTCCATTTTGCACCCGCTTTCCATGGGCGTGATCGACTTCAGAAAGAGGGAGAGCAGGGAGGAAAGGGAAATCCATGGTCCACGGCAGGACAGGGAAGACAAGAAGAGCACACCCGCGTTTCTCAGCTGCTGTGCATTTCCAGGCAGGAGGTCTAAGGAAGGAGAGAAATCAGGTACCCACTCTGGTGAAAACAAAGGTGTTTCCGGGTCACTAAAAATCCCAGAATTATTCCACATTTTCTCTAGTCTTCTTTTCCACTGCAAAGACCAAAACCTGCCCCGTCAGATGCCAACCAAGCTGTTACTTGTTTTGTTTTGCAGGTTGCTAAGGAACAGGGCTGGTTTTGCTTACTTGCCTCCCTTGGGCTATTTCACAACACTTTGTAATATACACTGCTCTTTTTTGCTGCACATCTGGTTTTGATTTTAGGTTTCAGAACCCCCTCTGAAAACTGAGATATTAGTTTTTCATATCTATCATCTAGACAAAGTGCATCAGCCTGTCAAAATGAGTGCACCGGTGAGACACATTTAACCCTCTCAAGTTACCCTCCCAAAAGCTATTTTCATTTGTTGTCGAGTTCAGACGGTGGAAGTAGCTCAAGTATTTTGTCTAATTTGCTGTGTGAAATTAGCTGCAACCACCATTAAATTTTAGGTATGAAATAAAAACTACCCATTCCTTCAAAACGTGCCATTGGGTAGGAAACCCTCCTGCCTCACAAACGCTAACAAAGAGAGGGCCGTGCCGTGGATTAATTGCTCGCCACCCCATCAGACGCTCGACAACTTCTCCCAAAGCTGCTAATCTTTCATTTTCCTTGGAAGCAGCTCCTCCCAGAAAGCAGCTAACCAGCACGGAGAGGGGTTCTCCTGTGTCTTTGGAAAATGGTGTTGTGGGATGGCAGAACTGCCCAGTTTGTCCTTCGGGGCAGCAGCAAACACATCCCTCACCCCAGCACTGGAGCTGGCCACAGGATCACGGAGTTGCTGAGGTTGGGAAAGCCCTCCAAGATCATCGAGTCCAACCATTAACCCAGCACCACTAAACCATGTCCCCAAGTGCCACATCCCCATGTTTTTTGAACTTTCCCAGGGATGGTAATTCCACCACCGCCCTGGGCAGCCTGTTCCAATGCCTGACCACGCTTTCAGTGAAGAAACTTTTCCTGATTCCAATCTAAACCTTCCCTTGATACAACTTGAGGCCATTTTCTCAACCATACAAACAAAGTGATGGGGATAACATGTATTCCTGCTCTGCTGCTACCCCTAAACCAAGTGGTCCTGGCCTAAGGCCTCTCCCAAAGCCTTTCTCCATGCTCTGTAAGCAAAGCTCTGACAGAAAGGGGGTGGGCAGAGCTAACAGTGTCCCTTTAGTCTTCACCCATCTGGTCTCAGCGTCATTTAAAGTTGCAATTAAAATTTATATCACTAGGCTAAGGTCACTGGGAAAACTTCTGCCAAGAACTACATACATTTGACACCCTGCAGAGAAAAGAAACTGCCTCTGCTTTATCCTGATAGTTTGCTTTTCCCAACACCCTGAGGATTTGTCTCCGTGCCCTTCTCAAGCTGCTCCGATGACTATCTGATCCTATAAAATTGTATATGCCAGGGAATCCTCCTCTCTCATGGGGTCCAGCAGGTTTCAGAGCCCCGGAGCAGGGCCAGGGTGATTCACTCTCTGGCCCTGCAGGATCTGGGTCCTGGTCCTGCCCAGCATTGCCAGGGAAGTCCTGTAGCACAGCAGGTTTGAACGACACAAGTTTTTCTAAGAATCACCAAAACTATCTGGGATTATTTATTAAAAAATACCAGCCAGGAAAGGCAGGTCTGGCACCTGCACTTTGTGCTGGATTTGGTGCAGGCTGCTGGGGCTACCAGGGCAGGATTTCCAGGTGGGAAGAGTGAGGTCTTCCAGAGGGCACCACTTCTTCAGCAATACCAGACCAACCCTAAATCTGCAACTTTCATCTTCAAAACCTTAAGTGAATATAAAATTTGAAGTCTGATTTTCACCCTTCTCCTGAGACCTGTCCCAGCAGCGTTAAACATTCCCTTTGAAAAAGTAATTGATGCCGTGGAGGTTTATAGCAGTAAAAAATAAACTTGGAGACTCCCAAATTTGTGTCTCACAGGCAGACTGCCCTTTCCTAAACAGGAGGATGATACCAGAGGACCGCTCTACCATGGAGGGAATGTAGGTTTATAAGACTGCACAGATGCCAAATCTTGTGAATTTTAGAGCTCTGCTGAGCTCTGGACATGATGCCAGTGGCTGCACCTCAAGGTACTGTCCCAGTGCTACCCAGCTTCCTTCCTTACAGGGCACTGAATGCAGCTCAGCAGCCAAAGGGAGATGCCTGAAGGACAACTGGGCAGTGTGACACTGAATTTTCCTTACCCCACCTTCTCCTGGGTACAGCAGAAGTCAGCCAAGCATGGAGCTCTGTGTGGCAAACCCAGGGCCTGGAAGCAGTCCCCCTCCCATCTGGGACTCTCAGGAGCGGGCCAGGGCTAATTGCTGCAGGGTCTCTGTGATCCACACAACCACAGACACTGTGGTCCTGCAGTGCAGCAGAGATTGAGAGCGTATGGGACAAAAAGCCCCTGGAAAAATCTCAGGATAAAGCACAGTCGGTGTCGTCATTGCCCCGTCACAGCTTCTTAGCTGCTCCGGGGGCAAAAACTGAAACAAAGGTACTAAATGTGCTAAACCACATCTTTCCATCTCTTTGCATCAAGTCTAAACCAACCCAACGCTTGGAGCCCTCGTATCCAATTTCCCCCCACACCCCTCTTCCCTTTGGTGTGGTCAGGCTTTCCCCTCCCGCCAGGCCAGCCCTGGAACACTCAGGCAGCTCCCTCCACCCAGTGAGGGTCCTGCCCAAAAGCCGTCCTGTGGCGTGAGCTCACCATGACCTTTCAGCAGAGCACAGCCCTGTGTCCCTCCCGTGTTTGGAGAGGTTGGTGGGGCCTCATCTGCAGTGCGGGTGCTTCACTCTTAACCAATTAATCTCTCTTCCCACAACGCAAAGGCTGGGCTCCGTGCTGCCTTCAGGCAAGTGGCTCGTCCTGATGGATGGGTGGCAGGGCAGGAGAGGGTTAAGAATATCATGGAGCAGTGGGGGCATAGGAGAGCTTAATCTGGAAGCAGTTTAAGTAACCTAAGGGGAATCTGATACAGACCAAAGACACACAAGTACAGATGCATTTAATAGAAGCCTCTCTCTGCTCAAGATCTACAGCTGAGACTCCTGCAGCAAAATGTGCTGTTTGGAACATCCTGTGCTCCAACCACCATGGCTATGGGAGGAATCAGAGCCAGTATTATGTGCTGGTGCTCTGAAGGACTGAATGTTCACTTCAGACACACGTTTGGGGGATGTATATTTATGCATAGATTTTGGGATGCAGCACATCCCACTGCGAACTTGGACCGCAGCTCTCTCTTCCACCTAAGAACTCCTCTCTTAAGAAATCCCAGTGTTGTGTAAATAAGGGCACAGCCCGAGCTGTTCCAGCAGCAGCTGAGCCAGGTTAAGACATTTTCACCTCCGGCCTGCCCACAGCTGTGTATCCACTGCCCCCCATTAGGGGTTACCACCCTTTTCCATGAGCCTCATAACCACATCTGTGGACACTCCCAAATCTGGCTCTGTTAGAGTGATCCAGCTTAGCTTAAGTACTTTTTTAGTAGGTTTATTGTTTGGGCTTTTTTTTTGCCTTTTTTTTTTTTCTGCGCTAGCTCATCTTGAGATTGATAGTTTCTTGACTCAGTTCAGCTGCAACTGGAACAGCATCTCTGACCACACTCCAATAAAACTCTTGCAAAATTGCATCTGTCAGTCTCTTCAGTCAAAGCCTGTAAGAGTATTCTTAAGATAATATATTTAATATTAATCCCCTAAATATTCTTTTGACTGTTATCTCGTGTTTCCTAGGTATTACTGGAGATATAAATACCTCACGGTGGACTGATCACTTTTGTGTGCAGCAGTTGTTTTTCTCCAGCACCTTATTTAAGGAGATCGAAGATAATCAACATTCTGAAGAAACCATCACAAAAAATGCAAACCCAAAATCTCCAGGGCCTCCCTCTTCCAGAGAATTTATGTTTTCCCTTAGGTGCAAGAATCCAGGAAGTCACTGGGGAACTTGATCAGAGACTGTTGATGCATTTACACTCTTTATATTACTACTCTATTTCATTTTCAGTTCTTGGCATATGGGACCGAGGAGAGTTGTGCAGCCAGGGCCTCGTCTGGCTGTGCCAGGAGGCAGGAAAGGTAGTTTGGGGAGACACAAATATTTGCTTCGCTGACCTCTGTGTTTGGCTCCCCAGTAGGTTTGATTTGTATTCTGGGCCGTGCTTGTGCTCTCAGGGAACACACAGAACTCAGGCCAATTGTATGAGATGGGAGTACAAAGAGGAGCCCAGCTCAGGCTCTGACATTTAGCAAGCCAAGAGGTTTGAAAATGGAGCCAAGTCCATGGCCTGGCTTGGCTGTACGAACCAAAACACAGGCCTCGCCACTGGAATTGATTATAGACACATGAAAAGAAAATACATAAAATGATACATAAAGTTCTTGTAACCTCCAGGAGCTGATGCCAGGATACTCTCGTTGGCTTGGTCCTGCCCTGGCTCGACACCACGAGTGAGTGCAGAGCTCAGCCGAGGCCAAGCTCGAGCTTTCATCAGATTAACTCTTCAGCCCGGGTCAAAGCAGCCCTTCTCGCCTGCTCCCAGATCTGAGCCTTCCCTCCAGCCCCCGGGGAAAGGAGGAGCTGAGTGTGTGAGTGCAGGATTTACAGCCCTTCAGCCGGTGCAAAAGGTGCTATAGCTGCCCACAGGAGGAAAGGAAATTGAATTAAAGGAGATTAGGAATCTGTACAGCAGAGTAGCCAGAAGGCTGTTTATGCTAAATGTAAAATAGTCCGTGAGCCAGCCCCACATAAAGTGTATTCTTCCTCTGCTGCAGATCCCAGTTATCCCTCAACACAAACTGGGGGCTTTGGCTGGCATTTCTTAGCTTCATTACAGCTCATAATTTAGTTAGGAAGCTTAACCCGTACAGACCACTCCATTGATTTAAACAACAGAACCCAGCAGGCACTAAAATGTTACGTTTCTTGGAAGAATGTGCGTTATTAACAGTATTCTTTCAAATGCAAAGATTTGTGCCTTTCTGTAGAGTCTCACTGTTCTCCAGAAAGACCTTTTTTTTCTCAGTTTGAAGTACTTGATATGATAGCCTGAGATGATTAATGTGACACTTTCAGGAAGGGCCCAAAAGCAGACATCATAATTTTACTGCAATACCAGTGAGACTCAACATTTCCCTGGAAATGGGCAGAACTAAGATGATGATAATAATTTTCCAGTACCCTTGTGCAAGGTGTTGAGATCTTTCTGAACTGACCACTGAAGAGATTGTCTGAAAAACGATTTAAGCCTTTATCCAAAAACCTCGAAATCTGAGTTACGACAAATAATTTGCTTGTGCACAAGCACCTTTCCCTTCTGAAACACCAAACACAAGGGGGCTTGAAGCAAATCAAATATTCCTGGAAAAGGGCAATGAGATGACCTTTAAGGTCCCTTCCAACCAAATCATGCTGTGATTCTATGAATACTGGAGTCCAATATTCAGGAATGTCATATCTCCTAAGGAAAGAGTAATTTACTACTACTGCAGTTACTCCTGTAGCAATTTCCCTTCTGATTTCAGAAATTCATGTGTTCTGCTAACAGAAAGCAGGAGTTCAATAGTGCACTCAAACTCTCCCAGTTTAACTTGAGGTTTAGTCTTTCCTAATTCAAAGACATTTCATTTGAAAGTGTTTTTGCTTTATAATAAACAGATAATAAACAGATTCTTGGTTTCCTACAATAAAAAGAGAAAAAGACTGTAAACTTCAAACTTTTAAAAGGGCACATGGGACTATTCTCTAATTTTACTCTTTGGCTGTGGAATCTATACTCATTAAGAGTGAAAAGTTGAGCTCTGATTACTATTTGTGCTTTAAAAGCTTGCATTTGTACCCCAAATGAAAGGTAAAATGGGCTGATGTGCTTTCACTTTCTGGTTTTAGACTTTTTATTTTTCCTTCTTGTTGCAATATGGCACCAAAATGCAAAGTCTGGATTTCTTAGAGTGCAAAGAAACAAACAACTAATTTAACACTCTCTTAAAAAATCTTTCTAAAAGGAAATATGTGTATTTAAAGATGTAAGATATTGAAACATTTTACAGACTATGAATTTTAGCTACGAAGTGATAGAAAGGGTCATGAAATGGCCCAACTCTTTCCTTGCTATGAATCATCTTGATGTGCTGATGATCCAAACATGTAATTCTTCCCTGTTTTGCTGTATTTTTCTGAAGAAGCATAATAGATAAATACTAAAAATAATATAATTGAGTTGCAGACATAAATGGAGATTGTCTTCCTGACAGCTAGCATGAGATAGACAATAATCTAACCTGATGGGAGAGGGCAAGGAACAAGAAAATGTTTCCATCTCCTCATTTTACTATTGGAAATGGAAATATGACATCGCAGAAAGGTCATATTTTGGAAGATGCTGAGCTTCTGTACATTCTGTTGTTGTACTATAGTAACAAGCTTTCTGAAAGCCTGAAAAATAGGATTTTATTTGAGGTTAGGGAAGGAGTGGCAGAGCCAGGACCCACATCCCAGGCTGATCCTGCTGTGGATGTGCAGCATCTCCCTGATGCAGCTGCAGCCCTGCCCAGGCCGGGCACACCCTGCTCCCCACGGGCTTTGCCAAATCCTAAATGTCGAGCTGGCTGCTCTCAGCAGAGCCCAACCAAGCTTTGTGCAAATCAACAGCACATGGGGGAGTTTTCCCCACATTCCCCACGGCTTTCCTTCGGTTTGGCTGGAGAGTTCGGAACGTCCCACACTTTAAAGGGTGTTTGGGAACTCTGCTTTCTCCTACAGCTTGGGAAAAAAACCTTAATTATTATTTCATTAAAACTGTTACTTCAAAACTTGTTTTCATTCCTAAAGCAGAGCCATAATGATCCAGCCAACACTCACAGTGCAAACACACTTAACACAAAATGGTTTTTAGAACAAACCATTAATTTCAAGACTTCCTGGTAATATATATTGCTGTTAAAGCAAATATTTTTCCATAGGTTTGGAGTCTGTGTTATCAGGGTTGCAATAAATTCTGCTATTCCCACATAAAGTCATTAAAAATAGAAAGGAATTATGTGTCAACTAGATTATTTCTGTTAGATCAAATGAATTAATCTCATCCTTATTTTCCAACCTTAATTCTAAACATTTCTTGAAGGAACTGAAAAATATGTAAATAGGAACAATCACTTGAAATAAAAATATGCAGGGCACGTTCTGAAAATATCAATGTGAAATGATTGACATTATCAGAGGATCACTTTGCCTCGAGAGCTCTCAATGAAATTAAATTGTTTCTGACAAGTTCCCGAAGAAATGTTTAGTTCAAATGAAACCATATTTTCAAAGAAAAACATTTTGGAGACAAATTGTGTCTCCCCCCTTTAGTGCAGAGTCCCTCACGACTCAGGAACAGAGGGGAGCTGTTTGCCCTGATGGGACTTTCAGTCTAAATTTGCCTATTTTTAGTGTCAGAACTCAGCGGCAACCTGGGGATTTTACTTGATTTTTTTTGTTTGTTTTTTCTCACTGTGAGTAACTTGTGCTGTAGATTGATGTTGCTGCTGTTTGTAAACAGTGGGTTATGAGCCGTTCCTAAGAGCTAGAATGGGTTTTACCAGAAGGGAGCTTGGCCTTTCCTTTAGTTTTTCTTTCTCCTGTTCCCTGTGTGTTCAGCTACACACTCAATTCCACGTATTCTTGTAAATGCAAGAGCAGAATAAATGTGAGAACCACAGCACTTTCAGCTGCCCCACCTCATTCTCACCCCAGAGGTTTCTAAACTGCTCCTCACAGCCAGCTTCTGCAGATATGCACGAGCAGCAAACCACGGCTGCCTCCGAGGCATGTCTTGTCTCCACACTCATTTGCAGCATTTTTCTCGGGACACGTCCCATGGGATGGATTTGGAGGCTGCTCTTTATTTTTGCAACATGGCTGTACTGAAATGGGGAAAATTCAAATTAGGGCACGAGCAATAGGAACAGAAATGAAAAGACAAATGAGTTTCACACAAAAACCTTTTGGGCTGGGGTGTCCAACCCTCTCAGCCTGGGGGTCGGGGGTAGTTTTGGGAGCTCTTGTGGATCCTGTGCATTACGTTGTCCATGTGAATAAAAGATCAGGCTGGATGTAGCTGGATTTTAACTTAGAGACTTTTAAAGCTCTTCTTTAAATATTCCCCCTCTTCTCCAAGACAAAATGTTGGTAAAACAATGGGAGAGGCCTTGTAATACTTCCAGAAGATCAGCCGTGCTGCGTGCTGAGGCTCTCTCCTGCTGTTTCAGCAGTTCAGGCTAGAAACTGGAAGTGAAAAGGCATCTTGCTGGAAGAACCCAGAATCAAGAAGTGTGGAGCCAGGTTGCAAAACCAGGAAAACAATCAGAGGGAAGTAGTTGACCAAAAAGGAGGAAGAAGATGTTTCTAAATAATGCCTGTATTTGTCTAGCTGGGCAGCAGAGTTACCAACTGACCAGTGCAATAAAAGGAAATCTGCATTTCAACCCTGTTTCTTATGGCAAGGTATGGAAACATCTCCTGCTGGAGTCATTGCTCACTTCCTCTCTCCCCAGAGGTATCCATAAGAATGCTGTGGATTTCAGCTGGTAAATTTTTCGCAAATAAAGGAGGGAGCTGAAGAAAGGCAACATTATTTCCTAAGAGTTTCTCAGTAACAAGGTTTTTGATCTTCCTAACATTATCCAGAAATAAAACAGATATTTTCTGCTCAGCTGAGCCCAGCTGGCTGTGTGGAAAACATTTCAAAATCTGCCACAAATCTTTGGGCTTTTTTCCTGATGTCTGTTAATTTAGTTAAAACAAATCAATTAAATGTCCTAATTACAACTGAAATGTATAATTACATTGTGCACTCAGTTCACTGCATGCTAATGAAGCAATCACCACCTTCTTATTAGTCACTCTGGAAAACTAAACCCAAGTGGGACCTGAGAAATGTTTTTCTGTATCTTCAAGTGAGGCACTTGGTCCATTCTTTGCTTGTTTCTAAACTTGAAATGTGGGCAAAACAGGCAGAAAAAGAGACAGAATCATTATATTCTTTTTTTTTCCTTATAGCAAAAATTCAAGAGGAATTATCACTCCCTAACGTGGATCAGCTCACAAATTAGAACCTATTTTTAACAAATATGTTAATATCTTGTCAAAAAGTTTTAGCAAATGAGTATAAATTTTAAAAGACAGTACACAGCTCTTTTAAAATTACTTTTCTATAATGTCGGGATAAGCTTCTGAACAGGTAGGGCTTGATTTTAAAACGTTTGGAACACAATCTGCTGCTGAGCATTGACATCTGTTGGAGGTGGGAGTGCTCAGACTGCTGATCCCTGTCCCTGTCAATGCTGTTTCCTATCAAGAACAAGCAGCTCTGAACTCTTTATACCTTGGATACATCCTCTGTTTTCCTTCATCCCAAATCTAATTCAGATAAGAAGTATTTTGGTGAATGTGCTTTGCCTGCCTAAACAGAAATATTAGAGCAGCTACTTAAATGGTAATTGATAAATGCATAAAATTACTACCATTCAAACTGCAAATCAGTTAGCAAAATTCAATGAAGGTCTAAACATTTCATTGCATTAATGATATAAATGCATAAATTTACAGAGAGCAGCATCCAGCCACTTGGCAGCTTTCCACTGTATTTACTTAAAGGTGATAATGCATTTAAAAAGCACTTGAAGCAGAATATGTATTAAACACTACTAAACTTGCAAAGATTTATTAGCACAAGCTTTTAGACTGTCTCTGCCCTGAAGCAAACTCATTTTTATTTCTGAAAATTAAAAAAAAAATAGAGCAATACATCATTTTAAGAAACATCAGCGAGGTCGGTATGGGAGTTATCTTAAAATCCAGTATTTCTTCATGACAAGTGCAGCTCTGGAGCCTTTAGCTCGTATGGGACTGACTGATAAGACTGCCCCAGAAATGCTGATCATATCCACAGGATGTTCATTTACACATTAGTGAAAGAATGGAAGTTTGGAAAATTCTCTAGGATCTCCAGAGATTAATGATCTGGCACTTCCAGCACCTTAAGTGCTCTGATTTTTCAGGCAGCACTGAAATCCTGTCCTGTCCAGACAAAAATCAGGCACAGCCAGTTCTTTGGAGAACTTCAGCTGATGAACATTATTAATTCTCACAGCAGATGTAGGCAAAGAGAGCAGGAAAATATTTGCAGGTATTTAAAGGTATTTGCAAAAGTGTTCTATGAGCATTTTTAGGGTAGAGTGGATGCAAAAGGAAATAAATATTAAACAGGGATCTCAGGATAAACCAGCTGGATATGTGCCTGCATCACTATCTTTACTGAGCAGAGACCCACAGGGCTTAGAAAGTAAGTGGGAGGCAGGGCTTGGGACTTCTGTTTGAGTTGGAATAAGACAATGTGATTGAGCTGGTTGGTCAAACAAATGTGGGAACTGTGTGTGCTGTGTGTGCAGCTTGGGATGGATCCCATCTCTTCATTTCAGCAACACTACAGCAAACACTATTTGTGGCTGAAGAATCAAATCAGAGTAAACTCACCCACTGTGAAGAGTTCACCTGCTCCATTCCCACGTGTCAAGGCTCCTAAATGCACCTGCACCTTAAATACAAAGGGCAGCACCTGCACTCCTATGTGGAGGACATGGAGGACATGGAGGAAGGGTGGCATTTCTTGTCACCCAGAAATAGCACATATCCCAAAAACTGTGTCAGGGCTCTTCTCTGAAGTCTGCCACTCCATCCTAATTGGTGCTTTTAGGAAGAAACAATAAATTAGTGAAGCTTTGCAGCATGAACCTTCCCACTTCCCACCAAGGTCAGAGGTGCTGGAGGCATCTTGAAGCCAGCACAACTCCTGCAGGCTGCCATGGTAAAATTCTGACTGTCTCATGCCTGGCACCGTCAGGAACACGGAGTGCATGTGGAAACACAGCCTGTCTGATCTGCTCCACAGAGACACATCCTGCCCTTGGGTTTTTGGGTCTATACTGACAGGGCAGGCACCCTCCTCCTGGCTGGGGCATGTTCTGAATGGCTGAGCTGCAATGAGCAGATGACAGAGATTTCTCTCCATTTTAATGGTTTTCTGGCCAAAGTCCTCTCTAGAATTTAACTCAGCAAGACCTTTAAATACAACTGAGAGCAGAATTTGGCTCAAGGAGTGTTTCCCCGTTTTATTCCCTACAGCTTTTCATTACCACCTTCTAAATCTGTAACGAAACCAGGAGTGTTTTTACGGTGCTCTGTATGAGAGCGTTGCTAATAAGTAGCTCCATTAAAAATAGTAAACATAAATCATTTATTCATTTTATGCATTTCTAAGTCCACTTGAGAATATTTTTGGCTGAGCCAAGGCACAAGTAAGGGTGTTAATTATTATCTTACTAGAGCAATCAGTTAATAAGGCAGTTAGGAGAGATGTTTGTTAGGAGGTTCTGGGGTGCCCGGAGGCTACTGAAGTCATTGTCTGGGAGAGAACACGACCGCTGGAGCTCGCAGGAGTCTGGTGGCACCAACCCAAAGCCCTCGAGGCCTCTGTCTGCAAATTAGCTGAGAGGAGAGAGCAGACACCAGGTCTGAGCAGGGAGCTGTAAACAAGAGGTAGGAACTCCCGGCGCAGGCTCTCGGAGCAGAGCAGTGTCTGGGGCCCCTGTGAGGAGGCTGGAAGGGCTCAATCAATGGGGTGGAGATGGGGAGGGAATTGGGTTCAGTTTCCTTCTCCCCTCAAACAGCAGCAGCCTTTTCTGGGCTCTGCTGTCTCCTCAGGCCAAGGAACAAGGCTGAACACCACTTATAAAGCTGAGCACCTCGGAGCAGCTCTGCTCTCCCTGCTGGCCTGTTCATCCCACGTGAGGACCCCAAATTTGCACTTTCAGTCTCCTCTTCAGGAGAGAAGAGCTCCTTTATTCATTGTCCTGGCCCACCAGAACTGGATGGACATCCAGACCGGTGTGGTACTGACCAAACCCATCAACTGACCATGGCCAGATGTCCTTTGCTCCCACTGTACTTCCAGAGAGGTTGGTCCCACTAAACCCAGTCTGGTAAGTGGGGCTTCGATCCAGAGCCAAGGACAGAATGAGTTTTCAGATTAAATGCTAAAGGTTCAATGAGAGCAACACATTTGGGCATCCTGCTCTTCTTCGGCCCGATTTCTGCCTGTTCACTGCTCAGTAACTTCTGTTCTCCACTCACCACTGCAGCAGCGGGTGCCAGGAGCCAAACATCTCCATTAGTGACTTGCAGGAGGGAGGTTATCCCAGTCTCCCGAAACCGAAGGAAAACCACAGCTGTCTGCCCTCAGCCTAGGGTGTGTCAAGGAACCTGTCCACAAGGGAAGTGTTTCTGGTTATGAATTATATGCTACAACATCCCCGTGACTATTAGGGATGCACTCCGAGGTGCTCCGGGGGAAGCCTGTTCTAGGAGCTAAATTCTCCCTGTGGGATGGAAGAAATATTAGAGGAATTGCTGGAGAAGGGAAGGGAAGAAGCCACTTTCTGAGGTACTTCAAAGCCAAATAATCTGGCTCCTTCTCTCTGACATCCACAGGGGATGATCTTATGCAACTTCAAAACATTTAAACTGATTTGCAGCACAGAAATAATTCTAAAATGCTGCTCCTTTTACTTGTCCTCCCTAATCCAGTTAGCCCTCAAAATATGGCTGTAGGAGAGAGATCCCATTTCAGTTGCACATGGGAGACCCTCTTGACTTGAGACAAAACAAGTCCAAGAACATATCCCAGATCTATCCTACAGTTTGGGGTAGTACCTAAGCAGAGGCCTGTTCCTTGTCAGTGAGGGAAATACTGTCATTCCCGTTTTGCAGATGGGAAACTGAGAAAGAACGGGTTGAATAGCTAATCCAAGGACACAGGAAAATTCATAATCAGGCTGAAAAGTGACCCAAGATCTCTTGACTTCATCCAGTGGGATTGCTGTTGGGCAGACTCTTTTTTTCTCTCGGGAGATGCAGTAAAGCTTCCAACAAATCTAGCATGAACAGCCCAGAGCTGACACTGTCTCTGGGAGCTCCCCCTCTAATGGGAGAACGTAAATGGAAAATAAATATTAGATACATTTAATTCATTATTTAATAATCTATCAGGGTTTTTGCTGGAATGGCTGGCTCAGGAGTACAACCTTGGCCAACCACTGCCCTGACAGAGCTCCAGCATCTCTCTGCCAGAGAAACCCCTCCTTCCCACAGACAGGGAGACATTTCAGAACTATTATTCTGAAGAGTTCAATTGACACTCCAGAAGACGACTTTGCTTTTAAAGAGATTAAGTTGATTCCTTCCCATAAATTCAGTAGCTACCCCAACTATGCCTCATTGAGAAAACTTATTCTGACAAGAGTCATGAATTATAACCAGGATAAAATGTTTCATTAAAATACAGATAAGGGAACTTAGGAAGCAAGGCTTTTGTATGGGTAAAACCAATTTTGCTGCAAAAGCAAATCCGCAGCCATTTTTCAGGTCAGTAAGTTGAAGTCTGGGTGTTATAAATCCATCATCGATATTTTCTTACAGCTATAGTAGCTGACACATCTGAATCCCTGGGAGCTAAAAGCATGCCAGGAGAAATGAGCACCATCAAAACACATCAGAAGGAGATGTACAGCGATGGCTGTAATGTACCTGACTGCTGACAGGACAATATTGGCTTCCCTTCCGCAGGAGTGCCCCTGAGTAAAAACGAGTTCATCACCAACCACTGCCTGTCCATGAAGGAATTGGTTTAAGGGTATCAATTAAAAATTAGCCCCAGTACCACTAGAAGGATGGGTTTAAGCATAATTAATGCAAAAAGCTTAATAGCATTCTTTTTGAGGTTCATTTGAGTACCCCTAATGATGGTGCATGTGCAGCATTCCCACTTCCAGGGGAGTGTAAATGATTCCCTCCTGCACTGATCCATTGAAGTAATTGTAAAATCTTGATTATATCCATGTCAGATGGGTTCAGTTCAGAATAGAACTGCTCAGAAAATTATCCCTCCCTCCCCCACAAAACATTACCATTTCATTAAAAAAATATGTTAATAATTAAGCAAACAATTGTGGAAAAAACCATCTCCAAGTTTTTGTTTTTCTGGTGAAAAATGCATGTGAAAAAAAAGCTTCTTCCTCACAGTGTTCAGAGGTCATGTTTATGTCTAGATTCAAGTAAACAACAAATTTGTCAGTAACATTTTGATCAAGAGCATCATTTGACTTAGGTGATAATCCAAGCTAATTTACAAGCAAAATGGGGTCATAACTTTAATCTGTGATGGAAGAAAGTCCTAGGGATTATTGCTGTGCCATCATACAGTGTCTGGCTCTTCTGCAAAAATCCATGTCAGGGACAAGAGTTTCAAATGTGTCTTGTCAGCTGAAATACCCTAAAATGGAGGTACCAAGGGTTTGAAACTGGGCTTGTCTCACACCCCCACAGTGCTGGGTGATTTTGTCCCTTTCTGCTCTGTCCCAACACGCTGCCATCCACAGTGTGTGACTCAGGACAGGGAGGGGGAGAGCTTGGGGTCAGCTGTGGGGCACGACAATGATCCATCAGGATAACTCCCTGCCCAAGCCAAAGAAGCTCCCAGGAAAAAAGCACAGCAAAGCTGGGGGTGAGGAGAATCACTCTGGAACGTGGTATTTCAGATTCTTCTTACCTCTGTCCCAAAGAACCCCTTCTCCTCATTTTTTCCAGAATTTTGTGATGCTGGCATGTAAATAATGAAGTCAGAAGAACTTGTCTCAGTGACTTCTGTAAAAAAGACTCAAATTCAATATTTTTCTTTTTTTTTCATCTCATCTGGACAGAACTGTAGGAACTTGGTGCTTCAAAATCTAAATTTTGCAATATGCTTTTGGAAGCCTTTATATTTTAGAAGCCTATTTATAATATATTCTATTATGAGGACATTCCGCCACTCTAAATGCATTCATATTTTAGGTATGCAATACTACCACAGTTTCAAAAATAAACATCTGAGGAAAACGATGGGGTTTTAAAAAGAAGACATTTGTAGCTTAATGTTGTTTGCAGAAATCTGGAATGGTATTAATCATTTCAGTTACTCACTGATTTCAGTACAAATGTACTGAGAGATGAATACGCATCTCCTGGTCATGTTAACCTGGCTGCACCAAAAAATAGTCTTTCATGTGTTACAACAAAATGCTACAAAAATGAATCATTACCTTCTAAATCTAACCTAAGACCTTTAAAAATTAAAATTATGGGTGATTTTTAAAAGTAATTTTCCCATATTTTTGCAATATTTTTGCCTCTATTTTTAATGCTTGATTTATCTGTGCATTCAGAAATCTCTTTCTACAACCATTCAAAATAATACTGAATTGTCAGTGCCTGGTTACTGAGTTCTTCATGGCCTGGGAGCTCCGAGGCCTGTGCAGTGTCAGGGACTCACAGCAGGAAGTAGGAGGGTGAATTTGCAGTGCTTTTGCTCAGTACCCTGGAGCTAAACTCCTCTCAGAGGCAGAGGATGAGGTGTGGGGCTGAGTCTCTCACTTCCACCTGGATCAGGAGCACCAGGAGGGATACAAAGGCATCTCCGTGCTTTCAATATCCCCCTCGGTTGCTGCATCAGTTTGAAGAGCTGTGTTTTTAGGAGGAATAGGAAGCACCAATCTGCTTTGTAGCCACAGCTTCTAAGTCTCGTGTTCCACCCAATGCCATCATTTGGAGATTGGCTTGTGCAATTCTCTGTTTATTACTGGTTTGGTTTTCCTTTTGTTGCAAGAATGGAGCTGACAGCTAAACACGTGTACCTACATTATGAAATCTTGCTTAACAAGGAAGAGCTAATTAAGCTGTTACACTGTTGGCCCATGCCCTGAACGCTGCCAGCAACGCCCCACGACTGCACTGCCCTGGGAGGGACAGGGATGTGACGCAGCACTCGGGGACTCGGGAATGGGAACGTGCCAAGAGAGACAAGTGCCTTTCCAGCCATACATTGCAAGAGTCTTCTTGGCATGGCCAGAGCCACCACCACCTCCTCTCCTCCCAAAATCAGTGTGCACCTGATAGGGAGCACAGAACTTCTCACACAGGTTTTTTAACAAAGCGACCCTGAGGGCACAGTGACAGAAATTCTCTGTGAAACTGCTTAAATCCAGCTGGTCACAGCTAAACCTTTCTTTGGAATTCATGGCCTCAAAGTTTACGGTTTCATAGCCCAAGTCCATCTCCTCCATACCCTGGCTGGGATGGCCACAGTCAGCAGCACTGAGCGGTGCCTTGTGCACGTTCCCAGCACTTCCCAGGAAGGTGTCTCAGCTGAAGGACTCAGAACCCACCACGTTATTCCAAGAGGATTACATTATTGCCGATGTAGTAGGAATAAAAAACATTCTGTATTGTAAAACGAACACAGTGCAGCCTTTTTGCACAACAAAAGCCTCCAGCCACAACACCAGCAAGAATTAAAACCACACTTCCAAGATGTCCAGCTACAGTATGTATTTTATCATTATTCTGCAGACATATGTTTTGTGTGACTTGGTTCATTTATTTCCTTTTTGTTTTCAAAAGCTAACACATGGCCCTGAACAAAAATTACACTTAATTTTTTATTTGTTCAACTCAGTTAAAATCACAGCACTTGCTTTGTAGAGTTTTACATAACAATGTGCTGCTTTGTATGCCTTTTATGTAATTTAATTTCAGTAAACTAGCCTGAAATAATTTAGACAGTCTACAGAGAGTTTGTGTATTCAGTGTTAGGGACTTGCATTTTACACATTTATTCATGTCAGACTTAAAATTCAATTTGAGTGTGGGAGTTCGCAGCTTCCCTGTCCCTACATAGAGATAAAATCTGCAACAGGTGACAGGATAAATTCTTCCATCCTATCTGGGACTACAAGGGAGGGCTGCTAAACTCTGGTGCTCATCTGTTCAAATGGAGGACCACTGGAAAAAAAAAAAGATGGTTCAAGAAAACCATTTTACAAGTTTAAAGAGCTGGGAACTGTCTTGTGGGAGGCTGGGAGTGCCTGATAATGATGGTTGCCTGACGGACAGACTGGATGAAGAGGATAGTTGACAAATGAGATGAGGACAGTCCCTCACTGAGCTGTCTGGAAAAAGAACAACAAAATGTCAGCAGGAATAAGACAGACTGTATAAATCAGGGGAGAAGCCATGAGCTGGAGGAAACCTGGACGTCTCAAAGCTGCTGACCAAGACACACAACACACTGTGGAGCAGTCAGGAAATCGATGCAGGCTTCCTCAGTTATTGTTTTGTGGAGGTCTGTTGTTAATAGTTTTGGACAGACCTAACGGATCCCTTTGGAAGAGCTGCCCTCCTGCTGAACAATGCTGGACTCCTGGGAGTGTGGCTGAACAGGGGGAAAGGAAGGGATTAACAGACTCTCAGGGTGAGATCCTGGTTTTGTGGAAGGGGAGCAGTGTGGCTGGTGCTCCTGAAAGCCAGGGAAAATACCAGTGTGGCCACAGAGTGAGAGGAGTCTGAGAGGGAGATGACCCTGAGCAATGGGGACAAACACATTGGTCACGTTGGGGTTGAACTAAGGGAGCTTTTCCTGGCTCTGCTGTAGCAGGGAATCAGAAATGAGACAGAAGTGACTCACAAAGGATGAAAACATTCAGCACAGGCACCCAAGGTGTCAGGACAGAACCCCACCGTGGGTCTGACTGCAGCAGGACGTGCCCACATGGCATTAAGCAGTCGGTGCCAGATCACTTTTGAAAACAGCGGCTGATTCTTTCTGAAATTGCTTCCCCAGAACTGACTGTTTCTTCCGAGGAAGCCCGTGGAAATCAAACGAGCCGTCAGACTTGTAACACTCGAGTCTGCATTTCTTGTCCTTCGTCTGTTTTCCTTCCTCTTTTTGTGCCTCTTCTGCTTTCGTAGGGACGGCGTGTGGAGCAGCGGGGCTCTGACATCAGAGCTGGGGGCGGTTGCGACACAGCGAAGGCTGACGAGCACAGGAGGAGGAAGGAGGGCAGGAGAGAGGAGGAAGGAGGGCAGAAGGGAGGAGGAAGGGCAGGCGAGGAGGAGGAAGGGCAGGAGAGGAGGAGGAAGGGCAGGAGAGAGGAGGAAGGAGGGCAGAAGGGAGGAGGAAGGGCAGGCGAGGAGGAGGAAGGGCAGGAGAGGAGGAGGAAGGGCAGGAGAGAGGAGGAAGGAGGGCAGAAGGGAGGAGGAAGGGCAGGCGAGGAGGAGGAAGGGCAGGAGAGGAGGAGGAAGGGCAGGAGAGAGGAGGAAGGAGGGCAGAAGGGAGGAGGAAGGGCAGGCGAGGAGGAGGAAGGGCAGGAGAGGAGGAGGAAGGGCAGGAGAGAGGAGGAAGGAGGGCAGAAGGGAGGAGGAAGGGCAGGCGAGGAGGAGGAAGGGCAGGAGAGGAGGAGGAAGGGCAGGAGAGAGGAGGAAGGAGGGCAGAAGGGAGGAGGAAGGGCAGGCGAGGAGGAGGAAGGGCAGGAGAGGAGGAGGAAGGGCAGGAGAGAGGAGGAAGGAGGGCAGAAGGGAGGAGGAAGGGCAGGCGANAGGAAGGCAGCAGGAGAGGAAGGAGGGCAGAAGGGAGGAGGAAGGGCAGCAGAGGAGGAGGAAGGAGGCCAGCAGAGGAGGAAGGGCAGCAGAGGAGGAAGGGCAGCAGGGGAGGAAGGAGGCCAGCAGCAGATGTGAGCAGCTGTCACGTCCCCGGCCCCACTGTCAGCTGGGACTGTGCACTGCGCTCCTCATCCCGACACCGCTCCCACCAAGGATTGGGCTCCCTCCTCCTTCCTTCAGCTGGGGCGACGCTGCAGTTCCAAAGGCTCCAGGACGCTCCGCATGCATGTTTTAAATTACAGATAATTCATTTTGATACGCCTTTTCCTTGGATCCGTAGACGAAATCAAAGGCAGGTTTCCCTGGGAGATGCACATCAAGCTCTGCCTGCAGCTCTGGAGTGTTGCAATGCAGCTCATAGCAACCAAGAGAGATACCAGTTCTCCTTTCTATGGCAAGGGGTTGAAAAACAAAATAATTTCATTGTACCTTAGGAAAACCAGCTGTAGCAGATCGGTGAAGGCGACTTCCTCTGTATTTTTGAGGCCTGACCAACATCAGGACCACAACTCTGGCACAGTCAAGATTAAGGCCATTGTCTAAAGAGATCATTATTACACTTAGATTCCTATTAAGGTTTCATGGTACCAAGAGGAGGGGGTTGGGAGGAAAGTAATGAAGTTACAGGCCTTTGTTGTACAAAGGCAACTGGAGACTTTTTTTAGGATGCTATCTATCAGCCTGTCTGGCAAATGTCTGCCTAGTAATAATGTATCCGTCTGCTGAAACAAACCTAAATAATGCATCATTATATCAATAATTAATAGGCACAGGGGTCAACAAGTTCAAGATTGTTACAGGCAAAGGAGATGTGAAGGAAGTGGCTCATTCCAGGCCCTGCCAGGCCCGACATGGCAAGCACAGCTCTGCAGGAAAGCGGTGGAAGGAGTGTTGGCAGCCAAACGCCAGAGCAGAATGTGCAGGGGATGTGGCTTGTGTCTGCTCAGTCCCCACTTACTCACCCAAAACAGGAACCCACCAGGATGGAACTTCCACAGAATAGAGGAAGAGAGGCAGGGAGAGTATCCCATGCTCTTGATTTGGGAACCCAACTTCTCTAACCACATTCAGCAGCCGAGATGAAACGTGAGCCAAGGAGGTATTGCTGATTTTAGTACAAGCTGATGATAGCAACAGCTGAGGTCACCTACTGACCAAAAAATCTGTGCCTGAAGTAACCTGAGGTATTTTAAAATGGAAAGAGAAAAGAATCAAAGTTACCATATGAAAATTAAATCAATCAGAGAGGATGTCAAAATAGAAATACAGAGGATATATTAATAATATTTTTTTTCCTGAGAAGAGTGCTGAAAATCAGAGTATTTTGGTAATTTTAAGTCCTCGGTCTCAAACCAGGAGGGTGGGCTCCCATCCGATACAGAAGCCTCCTGACATTATTTGGGATCCAGGGACAGAAATGCAAAATTGAGGTTGCTATTTGTAAAACAAACAAAGAAAGGTGGCAAACCACAATCATGAAAACTTCATCCCCTGCAGGTTTGGTCAAGTATCCACATTTCATGTGTTCAAGCTGATCTATGCACACACTCCCTGCACACAGTGGGACCCCATAACAATGAAAATGTTATTAAAAATCTCAACTTAGATGTGAATGCAGTATCTTGGTGAAGCAATCATACTGCCTGTGTTAAACTTGTCTTAATAGTAGTAACTTAAATGCTTGGGGGAAAGAACTGAGATTTTGGCTAAGGTTGGGTTTCATGGTGGTCATTTGGGTTTTGGGTTTTTTTTTGGTTTGGTTTCTTTCTGGGTTGTTTGGTTGGTTGGTTGGTTGGTTTTTTTAAAACAGGTCTTGTATAAGAAAATACAGCAAACATCACAGTTCCATTTTCAGAAAACCATAGCCTGCTTACAACCAAGGCAGTACAGAGGGAAACTGAAAGTAGAAAAGAGAGTAACAAGTTGCAAAGGCAGTTCTAGTAACAAGTCATTTTAAAAAGCAGATGACCAAAATAGAAAAATCCCAAATTAATAGTTACAGTAAACTGTGTTTTTAAAGTTGTGTGATAAGTGAGTTACTGAAGATTCTGTCAAAGGGATTTTCTCCAGAGTGAAGTCCGAGAGTGTATGGAGGCTGGTTTGTCCTCTGGCCTGTTTCTAACCAGCAAACACTGATTCTGCTCACTCAAGGAATTCCACCAAGCTCAGAGGAGTGACACCAGCAACAAGTGAGGACAATACATGATCCGTTTCTGAACGAAGATGAATTAATAACAGAAATCTGTGTAGTCCCATGGTTCATACAGTCAAGGCTCCCAAGAATGCATTATGGAGCTTTCTTATTTTCTTCTTACAGAGCCCATGGCTTTGGGGTTCAAGTGTGCAAAAGCACCAGAAGACTTGTGCATCACCTCCTACTCAAGAGACCCAAGCACTTGGGAGTAGATTCTAAAGAAATTAGAATGCTGAAGCTACTTTTTCTCTCCAACTTTTTCCCAGATAACACTGTGCTGCTTTCTTGAGAGTTTCTGACCCACCAAGGAATCCACCCATGGGGGTGGCTGTGTGGGGCTGTACTCAGTCAGCACACCCCCACTGGGTTATGGAAGTGTGCATTTAACGGTACAACTGTAAACTTTGCCAGTAAATTCCAATGCCGTTTATTTCTGTACCTTGCCTCAGGACAGAGGTTCACATTCCCCGAGGAGGACGGGCCCTGGGAAGTGCAAGGGGCTCCGCATTGCTGGGCAGTGACACAGGAGCAGGAACACAAAACCCTGCTTCTGGTGAGGGCCACGTCTCCGTCCCCTCCTCGTCCCCTCCCACCTTCCATGGAAGGAAAACCAGCTGCTTCTGAGCCCCATCTATTCATCTGAAATCCTGTGGACATGGCTAAAGAGTGGAATGTAACTCTGAGGGCATCTGCAAATGATGCCAAGATCCAAGACACTGAATAGGAAAAGGAAGTATGGCACCAAGACTTAGGTGCAGTGTAAATTTTCCAAATTAAAGACACTGCAGTTCTGCAGAAAAGATCAGATGAAAGGACGCCTGACAAGAGGTGTGGAACATCATTTTAGAAAGAGCCTTAGGGATGTAGATACCCAGTTCTCTTTCATTCCTAGTGGCTCATTCCCTTCTCCTTTGAACATCCACGTGGGCTGGTGTTAGGTTCCCTGCTTCTCTCCAAAGGATAAAACAATGAAGGCCATTTTTTCCAACATATAGAATTGAATTTCCAAGGTTCACTTCTGGAGTAAGAGCAACCACTTCACATTCCAAAAGTACTTTATCATAAAGACACAATTCCCTCAACTTAGTAGTCCTGAAATCAGAAGGTACCTTTTATCAGTACACATGGTCCTCACCATCCTCTGACTCTTGAGCTGTTGTTTCTCTGACCTCTCTTTACACCAGCTCCATTTTTATTGTGCAAAGTTCCTCTGTTCTATTATGCAAAACTCTTTTCATCCATTTAGACAAAAGAGCTGGACTTCAAGAGATCCTATGTTCCCATAGCAGAAGTTTGGTAGTCAGCAAATTCATATGGTTCATTTTATGTGTCCAGTTACTTGATCCCAACTCCTTTCTCACCCAGATGATAGGAAGGATTATTCTTCTATTCATGCCTCACAGTCTTTTAATGGATTTAGGGCACAGCTCTTAAAAATGTATAAGAGAGACAGGCATCGCATGATTTTGCTATGGATATTTTATGAGCAAGTCTGGGTGCATGCTGTGTGCTTGAAACGAAAGACTGCACAATGTGCTACCAGGGCAAGGAGCTGTGTCATTATGTCTTGCATTCAAGGCTTCTGGGAATCTTGGGCAAGAAAAACAACAAAACAAAGGCATGGGAGACACACCAGGATCAAGTAAATGGGTCAAGACAGCACCGATACAATTTGTTGTTATTAAGACCTGTAATTCAGTCATTTGTCAGAGAACAAATCCGATTTAGGAAGCAGCAGCCGGGCCCCTCCTTTTTTATTGGCTGTTATTTGGGGGTTGCATTTGTTAGTTAATTGACTTAAACTACTACCTTGAAAAGACAATACTGGTTCCTACGTGCTTCTTACTTCTGCACCTGCAGCAGCCACCGTGAGATGTTTTGGTACCAAGAACCACTTCAGCCATTATTTATCACTGGAGTGATTAATTGACATCTGGAGCATAAACTTCCACTGCTATTGGCCTGATTAAAGGTGTTGGCTGACATTTTTCAGGGTATTCAACCACCAAAGAAGACATCAGTGTTGTTCAGGCACTTGAATCTTTCAGATCAAGCATGCTCTTGCAATGCTTGATCTATTCCTTGGAAAAGATGGACACAGGATGGAAGTAGGGATACAGCTCACAATCCACTGCTCACCAACCTTTCCAAATCTACTTCTCTTACCACCACTGCAAACACAAAAAATGCTATTTGTATTTTCTTTATTCTCTTTGTATAATTTTCACTATTAGATAACTACAGACCAGCACACTCGTGTTGCTTTACAACTGCAGAGCTGGAGGGAACTGCCCAGCTCAGTACCAGTAACAAATACCCAAATTCTAACTGCAAGCACATGCATATAAGGGCATCTACAGCTAAAAATGTGGGTGTTTTTCTTGCAATCTTACTCAGAAATGAACTTTTAAAGAATCAGCTTTGCCAGAGATATTAGCTTCAATCTTCAGTTTCACTGCAGCTTCCTCACCAGGGAGGGCACAAAGGAGCTTTTATGCATTACTTTTACACGTCACTGTTTTTCCTGTTTTCCTGTTGGGAAATTTGAGTCTCCTAACAATATAGTCCATGGACCGACAGCAACCCCATAATAATACTTAGAACATACACTGTCTTTTGTAAATATTACCTTATTATACTAAATGTAACAACTTCAGTTTGCTATTTATGGGAATGCTCTTCCTCAAGATGCTTCACAGTAGAGAAATGTAAATACCTCTGAAGTGGTAGTTTCTATAGAGACTTATTTTTCCACTGAATTGTAGAATAAACAGCCCAATTTTCTACAAATCTGGAGCATCTCTCCAAAGTGGCAGATAAAGATACTTTACCACTCTGTAGCCATTTATGTCTTTGAAGCTTGCTGTAAATATGAACCACTTAGGCCTCTGGGAGTATCCTTAGGTAGTATCATTAGCCTCACTAAGAAGGGGAGGTAAAAGAGCAGGTAAAAGACTTTACACAGAGTAGGGTGGCACTGCTCAGCAGCTTGACGTGCATCACACTTTTATTGCTGGCTCTGTGACAGGTCACCTTATCCCAGCCTCAGAAAGCATCAGTTTCATTCCCAGCAAGAGCAGGTCTCTCTCAGCAGTAGCTCTGGAGTGAGGGCTGAACGTGACCCCAAAACAGGCAGCAGGATTTTTTAGAAGCTCAGTCAGCTTCGCCCAATGGATGCGTGAGGAGTCAGCAAGTTCATCTTAGGTTTGGAACAGCCCTGGTCTGGGGCTGGTTTGTCTACAAGAATTCCAGCTTGCAAGAAAACTAATACTGGGAATGCATTTTTCCTGGTGTCAACACAGCCTGAAGAAGCTCCCATGACAGCAGCCATGAGGAATTTCTGTCCTCCCCTCAGCCCCTTAGGGAATGCTGTGCCCATCATGTAAGTTGAGGAAAAAAGCTGAAACTCTCCTGGGCTGAGCAACCACTCCTGATTTTTTTGTTGCCCTTTTCTACAGGGAACAAACACGATAACACTTAAAACACAGTGAGAGTGCAAAGCCCCACTTGCCCATGTGTGTCCCCTGACCCCTTCCCTCTGCACTGGGGCTGTTCCTGCCCCCTAGGCTGCTGTGGAAAGGTGCCAGGGCACCATCATTCATCCCCCAAGGTGTTTAGCTGCCAGATCTCCTGTGGCTGATTGTGCCGCACATCCCTGTCCCCGCCGCCCCAGCCCCGCGCAGATGCCGCGCGTTAGTGCTGAGATCAGTGTGGGAGTCGTCCCTCCTCCACACACCAGATGGTTCTGCGTTTGTTTTTAGTGCTTACCTATCTGCTCCTCGACTCCTGAGAGTCATGTGAATCTGGGAAGGGAAAAAAAAAACAGACTTCCCCAGCAGCTAACAGAAAAAAAATAATTATCAAGAAGTTTCCTTTTCACGTGTTATCTCAAAACACAGAGGCTGTACTCAAGAAGCATTCAGAACTTTCTCAGAAAGGAGGGAAATCAAGAGACAGGAGCAAATGTGGAAAGTTCCTCGGTATCCAAACAGACTGGACAGCTCAGGCAGTGCTCCCTCTGCTCCAGGGACAGACAAGACACCCTTCAGACCAGACTAGATTGGATTAGATTGTCCAGCAACCAGTGCTGGACTAGATTGTCCAACACTTTGGCTGCCTTCCAGTTCCACTGCATAATGAAGAGCAGGTATTTTCCACTTTAACCTTGTCCTTCCTAAACCAGCAGCATTCAAAAGAGGGTGAATCTGCCTAATTTAGCAATGACAATCCATCTGATTTCACTCTTTCACTTTTAGGAATGAACATGTTTTGATTTTATCTAAACAAAATAGGTGCAGTACCTGTGCAGTAAATGAACCTGTAAATATATAAATAAATAGAAACTAGTGCAAGTGAGGCATTTTCTGTGTGATATTTCTTCTCTGGACTTTTTCAATCCAGTACAGTCATACTAACTGTTGTGATTTATTCTGCAAGTTGAATGAGATCCAATTCCTGGGGGTATATAATTATGTCTAAAGAATTTTTCTCCAACTTGATTGCATGAAGAAGCCTTAAAGTGCGACCGACCCATCTGCATTCTCAAGACTTAAAATCAGGAAGGCAAATGAGGAGATCTCCAAATGAATTTGTAAAAAAGCATCTGAGGAACACCTTGTAAAAGCCTGTCTCAGGGTTGTGGATACCTGACACAGACAAGTGTGGTAATGCTGACATGCTAAGATAGAAGATAGGTCATTTTATCCCTGGAGCCTTTGATCCTGTCAGGATTGGTTCTCCTTCCCTAGTAACCCTCACTTAGCATGATAAGCAGGCCAGGAGCAAATCCAAAACATGATGAGGTCAAAATTGCATCTTTTACAATCACATTGCAGTGAAGGGAAGCAATAGGAGGCAGCAGCTCAGCTCGCAGCAAAGGAGACAATGGCTAAGTATAAAACCTAAAAATAGGGAGCTCTACAACGAAAACACCCTCACCCAACTACGCAAGCAGAGCCACTCTTCCCTGATCCTTCCTTTCCTTTTGCAGATCTCTCCCACCTCCTGCTTGGGCTTCTCAGCTTTACAGTCAGAGCAATCACAGAGCACACAGAGGGGTGACGTGTGCCAGGTGCCAGAACTGGCTCCTGTTTCCTGCAGGGAACTGAAAGGGTGTCCAGCAACTCCCCGAGGTGATGGCACTGCTAAAACCACTGCTGGGGCCTGCAGGGGTTCAGCCAGAAGTGTGGCATCTCTTCCAGCCAGGGAGAACAGTTTTGGAAAGACAAGGGTCACCTCAAATCATTAGGCTGGGTATCCTCATGGAAAAAACCCAAGTTTTAGGGTTTTTTCCATCACTGTGTTAGCCTTCATTTTCTTCCTATGGCTAGGGCTTGATGAACATCCATTTTCCTTTCCCCACTGCCAGTGTCTGGTGCTCTCACATCCTGTCCCACTTCCTCCATATCCTCCCATACTGCAGAACCCACTTCTCCCCAAAAGTGGTTTCATTCCCTCCCCCACTTTTCCCACCACCAGAAGCCCTCTTTCCTCCTATTCCCAGTGGAGAGTGCTTTGCTCCCCAGCTGATTTGAATTCCTCCCTCCTTCCGTGGGCGAGGAATCATTCAGAGCAGTGGCATTTCAAACTCTGCAGAGAAGGTAGGTAGACTCAATCCCGAGTGGGAGTGCATAGCAAGTACAGTGGTAGTGGGTGCATCCAACCCCAAGACCAGAAGTTCCCAAACTTTCCTGGTGTATAAACAGTGCCTAAGGGCTGGATGCTTCCTCCTGGGCATTTGTGCTGATGGCAACTACCACAGCTAAAACCAGTGCCATGCTATACATATAAATACATAGCAATTAATGTGTAATCTTTGTATTGTGTGTCATTATTTTACCATATCATTACATGATACCATTATCATAGATCACAGAAGATTAAAAAAGAAGTTATAAATATTATCTAGAAGAAAAGATTGTAAAAAAATGAAGGGGGAAAAAAAAAAAAAGGGTTTCCTTTCCATTTTAACACCTGGCAGGACAGACTTCTTACCATGAAATGCTTCTATTTCCTCAATAGTGCCTTTTCTATGAAGAACCACTGCATACAACATTTTTAAACTTGTGGCTTATCAACTACTGTCTTTTCTGCTGCAAGTGGAGTTTAATTCTTGCCTTATCCCTGCAGAGGTGGTCTTGGCTCCTGCATCACCAACAGAGCCCCTTCTAGTTACAGGGTGATTGGAACCAGCAGCCACAGAGTCTCACCACAGCCCATGTCTCAGTGACATTTTCATTCTGAGTCACCATTTGATTCAAGGCAAGAAATAAAATTGCCACTGATGGAAGTTCTGCATAATTCTTTATCACCTGAGCACATGAAACAGAAAAGCTATAGCATGAATTAGTCCAGAACTTGGTGTGCTTAACAAATGTTGTTTAATGACTCTGTTCAGAACACCTTCATGTTTTGTTCCTGTTACTTGTACAGCTCTTACATGTGACAAAGAGACTAATTTTTTAACAGAGGAGGGAGGAGAGAGAACAGCTATGGACTCTTTTTTGACTGAGTATAATAATAGTAATATGGGGCTCTATACCATCTATGTCTCAGTGACTTCTTTTAAACATGTTTAGCCTATAATTGGAGGATAATTTTTCTTATTGCCAACTCCATCAGCTCACACTGACATCAGCAAACCCAGCAGTGTTCTGGCTTATGTTTCATCACCAGTAAAGAATTTTGAAAACTGAATTTTCCTCTGTGTGCATGAGGATAATCCTTAAAATTATGGCTTTGGTTGTACCCAGCAAAGAGGCTGCAGCACATACGTGCCTCACCAGTCCCTGTATGCACTGGTGTGTCCTGGACATGAATTACTGAATCCCAGAATGGTTTGGGCTGGAAGAGAACTTAAAAGTTCATCTTGTTCCAGCCCCCCGCCATGGGCAGGGACACCTTCCACTATCCCAGGTTGCTCCAAGCCCCATCCAACCTGGCCCTGGACACTTGCAGGGATGGGGCAGCCACAGCTTCTCTGGGCTGCAAAAGAACCTTTGCAAACAGATGTCATGTTGCTTTTTCAGGAAAGTCACCTCGTAGATATCTACTTAAAACCAATAAAACTTTTGTTTTCCTTTGGTCATGCTTTTTCTGTGTCTGATCCTGCCACAGTTCAGATTCCTGTGGTGTAATTAAAGAGACCACAAATGACAGAGAAAACAAAGTATGTGCAAGTGTTACATATAAAAGTGTTGAGGACAAAGGTTCTTTTAAAAGCTCAGTTTTGAGCAAACTGACATTGCAGTTTTCCTCACTTGGATTTCAGACAGAGGCTAGCAAAATTTACAGTAACAAGCCCTTTAATTCTCACTCCATTCAGAGAATGACTCAGCACTGCAAGGAAAAGCAGCCTAAATGTTGTGAAGTTTTGACAAACCAGCCGAGGAATGAGCAAGCAGGAGTCCAATGTGGAAGCAGTCACAGAGTTTACATCTGAGGAAAACTTTGCTGATTACATTTTGGAGGTGGTTTGTCACAGGGCAGCCTCCCTGCAAAGTGAAATCCCATGTGTGCATTGAATCCAGTGCCAAAGAATTCCCTTCTGGGTATAAAACCGGTCGAAGAATTCCAGGAAGCCCTTCCTTACAGAGGAAGCTAATTCAAAGTCCCCAAATGCATACCAAAAAAATAACTTTCCTTCCACATTTCTCAGTCTCAGGCACCTCTTTCTGCCTTCAGGGCGCCTCCACCACTATTTTCAGAGTTCTCATCTTTCCCCCATATCCACAGACAGCTGGTCCCGAGGAACTCACCGGCCCAGCCTCCACTTGTCTCCAGCTCGGGATGACTTGTGCTGCTCCCAGATATGTTTCTTGAGAGCAACCCTTCGATAACCTGCACACTGAGATAACCCCGGGTTCCCTTCCTGCATCTCCTGACAGACCTGTCAATTTGTTCAGCTTCTGGAGGAGACACTGTGAGACCAGGAATGGAGGGGTCAGATGAGGGGTATCAGAGATAAGGAAGATGCCAGCATCTGGGGGAGGGCAGGGGAAAGGGAAGAGGCTATGCAGGACCAGAGGCTGGAGCTGATCACCGTGGAAGATGCTCTGGGGTGAATTTGCAGTGTGGCTGCAAACCTCTGTGACAGCACAGCTGGGAAATCTCAGTGCAAATCCCTTCAGTTTCTACACTTCACATACAAAAAGAGCATAAATATTTTTCTTCCTCTGGCTAATTCTTATGCAAATAGAGGGAAGTTACAAGTTATGAGAAGCTGCTGCTCTCCCGTCCAGGTTCACATCAAGTCTCTGCTTCACAGACACCAAAACATGAACACATCACGTCTGGGAAGAAACGCTTCATTCCAGATCCAGGCTGGACCACAGACAAGAGCTGGCATAACCTCAAATCTCCAGGAGAAGCCATCAGGGGACACTAAGACTGATCTCTTCCTGTGCCTATTGCAACACATCTGCTTGGGCTGGGATTCCGGGCCATCCCCTTTCTGACAAACATCAGCAAGCAGCGTGTGCTCCTGAAGGCTTTTACATCTGCGTCCGGCTCACGCTCACTCCAGAGGTTCCTGTTTCATGTCCGGCTCTGATGGCTCTGTGTGTATCATGTACATCCATTTCAAGTACACACAGGGGGCACCAACAATTGTATAAAGATTATAAAGTCTGAGCATTTGTTAGGAGCCAGCTTGGTGCTAAAACCACACTCCCACTACACAAATGGACATGGACACTCTGCACCACAGCTTGTATTTGAGAGGAAAGTTAAGGCACAAAAATAAGAAATTTGGTTCCCAGCAACCTTCTAACGTGCACCTTCAGAGACTTCTTAATTTTCAGAATCCTTACTGATGTGCCAAACTGGCTGCCAGAGCCAGCAGCTCTTCCCCATCCCAGGAAAGTGCATTGCTCTAAGTCCTTCAGAGGCAGTGATCTCTGTGAGATGGGAGCAGTGAGCAGTAACAGATGCAAGTGCTGCCTTCAATGGATTTGAAGAGAAACATTTCTCTCAAACAGTTGAAGCGTGTTGCAGCACTTTGAAAGTCTTGTGTTTCTTACCTTTGGGAAAGAAATGTTTTGATTACTAACAAACAGATCTTTTTGCATCTGAGGCCTGCATAGACACTGCTCTGACAGGGAACACAGCCCTTTTAGCCATCAGAGAGCTCCTGTGCTGCCTATTCCTGCAATTCCAGACAGCAGAGATGGGATTCCAGGCTGCTGTGGGGCGTCCTCAGCTCACACCCACAGAGACTCAACACGCAATTCTCTGCCGACATGATTTTTCCTACATCTACCCCTGTGCTGGGCACTAATCCAGGGAAGTTAAAAACCCTCCCCCATGACACCCACTCAGCACTACAGTATCTGGTTCCCAATCCTTCTGATAAGTGTGCCTGTTATTCTGTTCTAATCTTGTCCCAAACACACCAGCATGCCCAGAAATGAAACAGCAACGGAGAACCCAAACTAAGCATTTACCTGCAAGCAATTTTCCAATGAAAAGCAGAAAAATATGTCCCAGTCCAAACCCAACAGAGCATCACAGCTCCTGTGCTCCTCAATAGCAGTGACCATGCCAGGATATTCATTGAGTGCTACACTCAGCAGGCAGACATGAAATATTTCATGCAGTAAAACACCAAGGGCAGGTTGTTTGGTTCTGCTTTTCATTCTACAGGTTACAAATATTTTGACAAATTTATCTGACTTGCAAGCAGTAAATAAACAAGTCCTAAGACACTTGATGAAGGAACTGTGTTTCCCTGATAGAAATACTTTCCCATATCATTTCCAAAGGGAATGTAAGTCTTCAGTAATACACCAGTCCTACTCCCATAGCCTACTCAGTCAGACCCAGATTACCGACATCCCCTGAGCAAGAACTGCAACACAGTTACTGCTGCTTTTCAGTAAAATCTGCGAACAGACCAGACTCTCTGAGTTACCTGGTTAATGCTGTCACTCACTGTGCTACAGATGTGTTCCTGTGAGCAATGCTTACACCTCCTGTCAGCTCTAAAGGTGCAAGAGTAGGGTATATCCATGGAAAAGACTCATTACAGATTCCTATTTCAATTTACTCTTCATTGACAAACAGCATTTTGGGCTTTGGGAATCACATGCATTTCCTCTCTGAGACAACAGGAAGATCTTTCTTCCAACTCCTAATATCAGATGTGCCCTAAAAAAATCTCCTGAATTGTTTCAATACCAACGCAAGGATTCTTCAGACTGAGGAAGAGAAAGAGAGGGCTGTGTACCACATGAGAAAAAGGATTGCTCCTGCATCACTGGTTCTCCTTAGAAACTGAGAGGAGGCTGCCTTGTGTACAAAACACGGCACTCTGGGAGCACGAAACCCCTCTCAGTTCACCACAGGCACAGCAGATCCAAATGGATCACGGAGATGGTTATTTGTATATATTTATAGCACCTCACAACTCAGAACAGGTTGAAGACTGAACGTGCAGATAACTGCATCTGAGGAGTCAGAGAGTACAGTTCTCTCAGTCACCAAAACTGCTCTGCAATTTTTGATCTTCATTTACATCTGCTTTTCTGGCTCCTGAAAGTGCTTGTATATATTTAACTGTTTCTAACGGACTATAAAGAACTGTGAAGAGTTTACACTTCCCTGAACATGACCTGAAAGCTTCAGATTTATTCAGACAGAAATCACATACTTTATTAAGGATAAATTATGGGACTACAGAATCAGATATCATTAATATAATGTGTCCTCATTCTCCAGAGAGGGAAAAAAAAGAGTGATTATCACCGTGAAATATCAGCCTTGGATTAGACAGAGTAAGAAAGAACAGGATTAAAATGTGGATTGTGGCTCTTGGTCAGATAGACATCTTTAGTGGAGCAAATTTCACCTAATAAGTCATTTTTCTTCCATCCACCAACCACTAATCTCTGGTAACTGTGTTCCAGGTTACGGACTAGAGTGGAAATCCATGGAAAATGCAGGCAGGGTGCAGATCCTGGATACCTGTGTTTGTGATGCTGTTGACACAGCAGCGGCTCAGGGTGCTCCTGCTCCAGCCACGTTTCCTGTTTCTATAAACAAGCTCTGTTTGAAAGGGGGCTACTCTGGGCACACATGTGCACTTTATGGCCACTCCTGTGCCAACATAAATCAGCCCCAAATGCCATCTCGGTGACATAATGTAAGACTTATGCTTAAGGGAGTCCACATCCATAAGTGAGTGGGTTCCAAAGGAATTAATTTGAGGAGTCCACTTACATTTCAATCTCCCAGCCAGACAGGCTGCCCTGTGGTTCCCTTGGCTTTTTCGCCTCAGACTCCCCGAATTTCACTCTTCCATTTCCTTCACTTCCTCACCTTTCAGGGTCAGAGTTTAACACCGCAAAGGGAAATGAAACAGAGAAAAACAAAACAAAACAAGCTGTGAAGCAGATTAAAGCCACATTTGACATCCAGAGGTACATGGTTCCTTTTTCAGCTGCAGGTACGAAGTAGTAACAATTTTGTGTCCACAACTCAACAGTGTAAGCTCGTGTTTTGAAAAAAAAGGAGGTTTTCTAAGTGCATCTTTGCTCAAAAAAAAAAAAAAAAAAAAAAAAAAAACATGGCTTTTAA
>VZTE01006591.1:608947-669613 GCA_013397775.1 Eulacestoma nigropectus
GGTTTTTAAAGAAAATTTTTCACAAAAAAAAAAAAAAAAAAAAAAAAAAGTCATGGCTTTTAAAATTTATTCTATTTAATGGTCAAGTCAGCTGAATTCTTAATTGCTGTATTTTATTGCTTAGAAATGTCCTGGAAAGTAGAGAGAAACCCTCTTACACTTCCCTCCACTCTTGGTGCTCTAAATGCACCATCTCTGAGGGGAAGGTGCTTGCAGAGCAAGCCACAGAAATGTGTGCTTCTGCTGCTTAGAGAGGATGGGTCTGCCAAGGGCCTCCTCCTGAGCAGCACCAAGAGAATTGCCATCAGCCCATGGCTCTTGCAGAGCTCCTGCTCTGACTGCACTGTTCAACAACATCCATCTGCTCAGAGAAACTCACTCGCTGAGGACAGAGTTCAATTCCTTTCCCAGAAAATTACCTACTACCTTCTGTGGAGGCTGGATCAAATGCAAATGAGAAGACGTGCAATTAGTCATGGGATGAAATGGCCCATAGGATTCAAGAGGAGAGATGCTTTACAGGAGGTAATTAGCTTTTGCTTACTCAATTTATACACAGTGCTCTGAGTCAGCGGGAATGAGGCCATTTCATGGGATCAACCCTAAGCCAAGGATTCCATGTTTCCCCAGCAGAGAAAGCTGGAACTGTTTCCCACAGCCAACACGAAGGTTCTTAGCTTGGTCCCACATTTCTTCCTCTAAGGCCCTCAAAGCTCATGAGGAGGTCACAGGGACTACAGCCCATTTCTGCAGATCCAAATTGATTCTGAAACAGCAGAGTTCCCACACTTGTTTGTGCAATACCAGTGCAGAACCTGTTTCTATCAGACAACTTGATTCAATCTTCGTGCTTTTTGAAGAAGAGGATAGTCATGATGTGGACATTTCCAATGAGATCTCCTCTGGCTCATTTTAAATATTCAACCTCACTTTCAGAAGGGATTCCAGCTCTGTTTCTGGCTTAGTCTGATAAGTGTGTAGCCTATGCCACGGCAGACACAATATTTAAAGCACAGATTTCCAGGACCTTCTGTAGAGGTCATCATTCCAGCATGATCAATATAGAATGGAGGAATGAGAAGCCAATAAGAGAGGTCAAACTTCATGGACCTGGTGAGAAAGGCCCAGAAAAAGAGCATAAAACTCTGTAGCAGAGCATGAGATGGCATAGCAGGGACTAACCTTTCCCAGAGAATAAATATTTAACTTTTACTAAACTACTAACCAGGCAGAACTGAAAGACCCTCACTTCCAAGTGGATTATTGCAGTTCTTCTTTCTCCTCTGGGACCCAGAAAATCAAATTTCAAAACCCACTGCCATGGTTTTCAAAATCTAATATAAATTGCTGAACACCAGTGGCTTTTTCTACAACAGTTTAAATAAACGTGCAACACTTAGCCATGATTATGGAGATCTGAGGGAGGAACAAGATTTTTCTTTTTTACACTTGGAGTTCTTCCTCTGTACTTGCCTTATGTCTGAAGAGATTTAAACAGAGGGAGAAAATGTGGAGGGAGTTATTCAACAAAATAAAAAAGTGCATGTGTACACTCACAGAAACAAAAAAGAACATGCAGAGAGTTGAGTTTCTTATAAAAATCTCCTTTATTTTAGGGGAGAAGATGTGATGATTGCATAATTTTTACATTTATGTAAAGATAAATGAACAAGTAGAATAATTGAACAAAGCCATTAAACAAGACTAAACTTCCCAGGTACAATTCAATTTAATTTATGGTCATATTGGACCCTCTTGCTCATGTTCAGAGTTTTAAAGGGTGGTTCTGCAGCTCAAAGGTGAAACTAAAGTAGCTTTTCAAGTATCATCCCAAATTCAGAACTGAATTCTTCTGCCACAAGACAAAGAGATGATTCTTCCAACCTGGTGCTGGCAGGGCTGGGGGAAGCTGAGCTGGATCTTCTGAGTCCCAGAGGATTTTCAGAAGCCCCCTTGTCCCATCTGGGGTGCCAAAGAACTGTTGCCTTGATGGCTGCCTAGAAACAGAGACTACACAAGAGTAAGGGAATAAAGGTGGGTATTTATTTGAAAGGCCTTCAAAGGTGCACCCTGGGAAGCCAAAGGCTACATGAAAGATGGACCCCAGGATGGACAATGAGTCCCGAGTTCTTCACACTTTCATAGGTTTGGTTCATTTGCAGATCAGCATAAATTCGCCAATTAAAACTTTAGCTAATGATGTAACTTCTTTGATTTCTCCACCTCTCCAGAGGCCCCGGTTGACACCTTTTGGGCCTGGGACAGCCTGAGTGCCCTTGAACAACAAGCTCAGAGAGGCTTTGTTATGTCTATCTGGCATAAGAGAGCAGCAGCCAACAGGCTACAAGAAACTTTAGAGTTACACACTGGGCAGTACAGGATTTAAAAATATAAAAGCTAGAACCTAAGGCATCAGAGCCCTGAAAGAGAACACACTGCAGGGATCAGCCCTAGTTAACACAGGAACAAGTGAGATGAGACTGGAGGAGATAAAATTAATGTGCAAGTAGGAAGGAAACACAGCATGGACTGGGGGCTTGTCTAGATTTTTTGAGCTTTTAGGAAAATAAATGCCTTCCATCACATCCTGTCTCTTGCTTTAGTGATCATTTTGCAACTTCCAAATTTTTATCAGCCGAAAAGAGAACAACACTGTACTTTGCACGTGGTGGTATAACATGCTAAACTGATTGGATGATACCCTGTGCCAGATTAGGGATCTCTCTGGTCCTTCTTGTATCTGTGGTTGCAACCACGCACAAAAATGTAACAAAAAAGTAAAGGGAAGCTTGCAATAGGCAGCTCTGGGCAAATCTGCCCACAAGAAGTTCCTTTCTTTTCCCTAAAAATCAAAGCCTCATTTGTACTCTGAAGTAATTCCTGTGCCTTACACAACTCTTAATTATTTTCAATCCTTGCTGTAGTCACTGTAATTGTCCTCATAAATTGGATAAATGCACCTTCTGGAGGGTACTCTTCTTCCTGGTGATTTTGTGGCAATTAGTTTTAAGATCCAGATAGTTTCCAAGATGCCTTAATCAACAGCATATCCTGTCCTCACCACAAAGCTCCTGAAATTTGTATGTGTTAAGTCCAGACTCCAGGAATGCAGACAGGTGCCCACAGGAGGGGGCAAAAATGCCAGAATTTCCCATGCTTTGGTAAACACATGGCCCAGCTCCCTGCCCACCAGCTCCTGCCACGCATTTGGCAAGAGGAGGTTTGAATCCAGCCAGTTACTCTTTCTCACCCTGCTCCAGGGAGCTGCATCACCAGACACCCACCTGGGAGACGTGCTGTGGATGCCCATCTTCCAGCTGCCCCTGGAACCGGATTCTGGCTGCAGGGAAGTCCTTCAGGAGAGACGGAGGGATGAAGGAAGTGGAAACAGAACAGCTGCAGGGGTACTCCCTGCCTCTTTTACTCCCAGAAGTTGTGCTCTTGAGGAGAAGGGGCAAGGAGCCTGAATTGGTGGTTTTAAGTCAGGGGAAGAGGTGGAACAAGTCTTAAGAGTATGTGGGAGGACCTGGGAAATAAAACCAGAGAATTGCTGCAGAAAACCAGAGGTCCTTTGGTCAGCAAGGGATCATGCAATAAAGCAGGAATGAAATCATGGCTTGAGCAATGACTTTGTGCCACCAATAGAATCCTGTGGGGAGTAGACATGGAAAGGGTGGGCTCAGCCTGGAGTTTTCACACTTAGGAGCACAGGCAGGGAGCCCAGCTAAAGAGCTGAGGGGGGATGATTTATGAGAACAGAGCTAAATGGTTAAACAACAGGTAAGGGCAGACATAACAGTCTACAAATACTCACAGGAGTAAATGTCAAGGAGTGTGAGGAATTTTTGGAACAGCAAGATAAATTTCCCAAGACTAAGGTGCAGTGGCTTGTGACACACTTGCCCAAGCAGCTGAAGTTTTGTTGGTTGTGACTGGCTTGGGCAAAGGATGAGCAAATGAAAGGCAAGGAACAAACCTGTGTTGTACAACAGGTGAAAGGGATTATCCAGCTCTGTGCCAGGTAAACTCCACGTCTCCATCACCAGAGAAGCTACTGGCAATGTTCCGCAAGGTACAGGAGTTGGAGACAGGATTTTGGAGCCCTCCTGCAGCTGCTTTTCCCCTTAGGATTTTTGTGGTAGCAGCAATTACAAATGTGATTCAATCGAGACAGTTTCAGGTTGATTGTACAGATGAAGAAGTCACACAGCTGCTATTGCACAACATCACCCAGAGCTAGAAAGACTGCCCACCACAGCAGTGTCACTACAATTAACATCCAATTTGCCCTGGATAAAGGCTGAGCATTAAAATTGCACCTTATCTCATGCCCACTTCAGCCCCTGAAATAGCTCTTAACTAGACTTGAAGTTTGTTCTGTGCTGAGCACCTGCATGAGGGGTGAGATCCAGCCCAAGGTCATGTCCCAGTGAGGGAAAGATTTCAGCAGGAGGCCTGGGGGATGTGCCTGATGCTCCACATGAGGGAAGAGAGCTACACTGAGCAGGAATGCAAGGGAAAGGGAAGGAATGCAAAGCAAAACTCGAACAAACAAAAAGGACCTTTGAGTTTTGGTTCACAGCGTGTCATTGCAGCTGTGGCAGGGTCAGGAAAGGAGACAGCAAGGTAGAAAGGGAGAATGGGATTGGCTCTGAATGCCTCTGATTGCAAAATTATTGCCTCATTAAAGGGAATAAATATAGGTAAAGGGGAGAAAAGAGCTCATACACAGTCCTGAATTGTGGTAAGGGGGAGAGGAAAGAGATAAAACAAACCAAAAGCACAGCCACAGGAAACAAATGTAGCCCTAAGATACCCTCTATCTCCCTCTTTTCTAACAGATGTCCCAATCCCAGTCCCTGGGGATTGGTTTGTACACTCAGGAGGATAAAGCAGTTTCCTTACTTCTTCCTGCCTTGATTGAGACACTGGAACACTAATATGGAGTGTTGCTTAACTCAGGGCAGGAACCTACTTCTCACTTAGCCCTGACTTCCGAAAAACAATCCCAGTGCTGGAGTTCGGTAAACAGGAGCTACACAACTCCCAAGGTGAGGAGGGGACTGAGAGAAACCCAGGGAAGCTGCAAGGGATTTATTTTGGCTGAGCATCTTTAGGTGGTCAGGGGATGGCTGTGAGGTTTCAATACTTGCACAAAATGAAACATTGCTGAAGTGTCTTAAAGAGAAAAGATGGATTTCAGAACTATCTAACAACGAATTGCACTTTATCTCCCATTTTAAAGCTTGGAAAGAGCTGACCATCCCAGGGGAAATGCCACTCAATGTCACAACAACATCTCAAAGCACTTTGGAGATTTAGGTGTTGATTAATGAGACATTCAGGTTCACAAGCCAAAGAAGCTGGGGAGTTCTTTTTGCCGAAGGTTTACAAGTGGCAGGCAAAAAATTCCTGAGGAAGAAAGGCCTTGTAATTAAACGCTTAACTTGAGATTCAGGTTCTTCTTCTCACCTTAATGCCTAAAACACAACAAGAGGTGCCTTCCATATCTGTAAACACTGTGTTCCTTAAAGGGACAGGATATAGTGCACAGTTCCCAGTCCTTGGCAAGCTGTCAGGAGCCTACAGTGGGAAGAGCTGCCTGACTATGTAGTGGTGTCATTCCTGTGGTAAATATTTCTAAGAAAATTCAGGTAGTGGTGTGGTACCCAGAATTGTGCCAGGGACAGATTTTGAGTCTACTGTGTTTGTTTCCTCGCTGAGGAAGAAAAGTGTTTTTCACCTCCCAGAATTCTCTAGGGCTTTTTCTCTTCAAGGTTTTTTAGAAAACTCCTGAGCAGGAAGCTAAAACAATTACCTGAACAGAGCCAAACAGTCTGTAAACTTTGACTCTTCCAAAGAAGCATTTTTTGATGTACAACAGCTTCCAATGCAGGAGACACCTTCTGCCCTTTAGTTTTGTGGTGTGTTACAACACATCACACTGAAAACTGAGGTAGAACACAAAAAAAAGAAAACAATCCTTACAGTGAATCTTTACTTTTGTCTGGAATCCTTTTCTGGATGTTTATGGCAACCCATAAAATTGCTGAAACATGCCTGCTGTATTTTTAATTGTCATTTTAAATGCCAAAACCCAGAAGTCCTGCTTATATTGTATGTGAACACAGTGTCTGCTTATGTTCAAACCCTCAGGCACTTTAAATAACTCCACTGTACACAGAGAACGTTGTTCATTTTGTTTTTACAATTTTTGCTCATGTAGAAGGAGCTCTAACGTCCTGGAACATAAATGTATGTTCATAAGCAAGGAGCGAGATCACAGCTGGAACCTACCTGAGCCTTGGATCACGTTTCGGCAGTGGCGCGGGCCGAAAAAGCCGCTTATTTTCAGTTTAATTTACACGAGCCACGAGTGGAACAGCACATAGTAGACTTACTGACGTAAGGCACAGGTGAGTACACGTTACAGGTCCAGCTCTGTGCCTGATCCACAGGGAATATCAGGCTGTTTCAGCCAGACTTTAGAGCCATTACCGCCGTAGCCCTGGAGGAACCCGGGCTGAACCCTGGTGTGTTAGTAAAGGTGGCAGCTGCCATAACAGACTTCTGTGTGGGTTACAAATTTGGGGCATAAAATGAGGGTCTTTTTATTGATTCCAGTGAGTTTCGTACCAAGCCTCCATTGTTCTGCCCTAAAGAATAAACCATTAGAGAATTTATAAGCTAATTTGTTGGGTTTTTTTCTTTCAAGGATTAAACAGGAGCAGATCGTAATTTCCTTTAAATGCATCTATTATTCATGAGTATTCAGTAAGTTTTATTATGGGCTTAAAAACAACAGCATATATATCTTTATACTCAATTCCCATCTCCTACATGGGCTGTGAAACTCACATTTTATGTTTAGTTGTGATTGACCATGAAAGTCAGAGGGTAATATGTGTTCCCTGAGTAAAGACACAGACAGGTATCTGGCCAATGTTCATTTTTCACATTACTTTTCTGTAAATAATCTTACATGCAATTTTGCCACTTCCTCTCTGCAGGAATCTCTGGGAGTAGGTTAGCAAACTGTGGCTTGCAGAAGGCTGACACGCAGTATTTATGAAGAGAGAGGAAGTAAATTAATTTCAGCATTTGATTCAACATTGGAGAAAAGCTTTTTGCCGTATTTAATCACCCACAGTAACAAGAAGAGGTACAGTCCCTCCTCTAGCCCGGACCTGTTACCAGGAAAGGAAAATGGTGCTGAGTTAGGACTAAAAACAAGGGGTCAAAGAAAGAGACACTTCATTTCTCAGTGTCCATCCCATAATGCCAGCCCTGTAACAGCTGCCACTATTTGTAAAATGGGCAGAAGAGGGATAGGTGGAGAAATGAAGCCATGCACACAAGGTAACACCCTTTTTAAGCAACCACCACTTTTTGCAATGACCTGTACAAGGGTCATTTGGGGTTTTCCTTCCCTTGGACTCCGGGTTTCCTGAGAGGAAGGAGAGCTGAAATACAGGAACCAGTGGCTGCACACCATTTCCAGCAGCATAGGAGATCTTCCTCATTGACAGAAGTTTAGGAACCACATCTGATCTCCAAACTTCCTGGTGTTCTCCCTTTGAAAGGAGGGAAGATGGGGGAGGAGATGGGTGGAGAAGGTGAAGAGGTGGCTCTGTCCTTTGAAAGGCCCTGCAAACACAGCAAAACTGCTCCCAAACCCTCAAATCTACCAGGAAAATAGGTTGTGATACAAGTGGGAAATACAAGAAGTTTCAGCTAGTAAACCATGCTGGACTAGCACCACGCTTCTGCTTAAAAAGCTGTTTATCATAAACAACAATCACTTACAGTATCATTGCCAGATCGTTAGAGGACTCAGACATTGAAGAGCATCTGGTTCATCTGGGTGAGGCCTGGAAAACAGTGTCACGTATCCCCGAACACCAGCAGTCGATGGATTTTTGGTGAGGGCTGTTGGAACAGGAGGAAATGTTCAAACTCACACTGCTGGGCCACTCTGTGATCTAATCCTGGCCAGGGAGAGGAAAATCTGCCCCTCACTAGATCTGATAAGAGAAAAACTTCAATTGCCTAGATAAGAACATCAGTTTGGCTGGGCTGCGTTGCAGATCATTTTTCCTCCTTTCAAAGGGTTAATGGGACCCCAGAGATAAGAAAGAAATGGATTAAACAGCTGTGTAGGTGCTCAGGAGATGAATATAGGTTGATTTTTCACAAACTTAACCTATGCAGGGTGAGTCATAATTTGCACCTTGCGTCATTCAATAAATGGGTCTTTTAAAAGTCAACCCACTGTGAATGGGCTGTGAGCTCTCCAAAAGTAAGAACCCTGCTCTCCTGCCCACAGGAGGATCAAAAAAGCTCTTCCCCCTTGGTTACAGTGTGATGGCAATAACAGGGACCAAACAAACAACTCCATGTTTGTGAGTTTGCCACGTCGCTCTTAAAAGGTCAAAAGGTTTTGACTGAAACAACAGTTTTTGTTTCATGAAAGATGAATTCTTAATCATAAATGTGTATTAATCTCATAGCTGCTCCTGCTGTGCCTTGCAACGCTGCTTCTTTATTCAATTATGCCTCGCATCAACTTTTTAATTAATACCTATGTTAGGAAAACCTTGAAAGTTTTGGTAAATAACATCTGCTTTTGTGCATTTCAACCGTACGCTTCTGTGAGAAGGAAATGTTTCTGTTTTGTAGTCAGCCAGGAGAAAGAAAAGCAAGTAGAGAGGAGGTCTACATGTGCACAGGGATCTCAGCACACTGAGCAGACAGAATAATCATCTTTTGTTGAATACGAACGTAACGAAAAACAAATCCAACAATACCCTTTTGTTCTGAGCAAGAAAGGCAGGGCTTTAATAGTCTTTAAACGAGATAGAAAATTTCCATCCAAATGGAACCATGGAGTAGGTAGACACATTACAGTGTTTTGGAGTTCAGTGATTAAATTTAATACTGTGCCAGGCAGTGATTAGTTGATGAAGGGCGTTCAAAACTAGAATAGAAACAAGGGAAGTGTGGCTCCAGTTTAGCTCTGGGCCTCCTGAGCAGTTTGGTGTTCAGCTTTCTACTTTAATAGCAGTGTCAAACAAAAAAAATTTTGGTTTGATTTATTTCCCTAAGGAAACTCAGTGCAGCTGAGTTTCATAGAACATAGAACTTCAGCATTCAGGCTCCAGAAAGGACCTGAGGTACCAACCAAAGCACAGACACACATCCTTTTCTTCAGTACTTTTCCAGCTGGCTACCTCAATCCCTGCACTCAGAGTGTCCAGGTACATGTGAATCCCATTAGTAAGCACTGAATTTTCCCAAATCACTGTGCAGGAGACCCCTAATTAAGGCTTCTGAATCCCAGCCTCAGAGCTCAGAGCTGGGTGTCTATGTCCCTTATGGATATTTGCCTCAGCATTAACCGCCCTGGTGAGCCCAATATGACACATTGTCCTTAACGCTGTACAAAGATGACAAATCCCCCTGGAGAACAGGAGAATAAATCTCTTTTAACTTGGCTCTGATCTCTCCTAAGCCAGCCCAACCCAGGCCACGAGCACGTGGTGCTCTGAGAAGTCACAGCACAACCTGAGCCCAGTGAGTACAGGTAGATCAAGTCAACTTCAGCAAAGACTTCACCAGCTTTGCAGAGGATGAGCAAGTTCATCTCCAGGGATTCTCAAATGGAGAATTACCTCCTCAATTCTGACCAGAGATCTTTGAAGGAATTAAAATTTTCACTTCAGTTTCTGTTCTGTCTTCATATGGACTGTTCCACCCCATCCCAGCATCTCAGTGCCTGAAGTCCTGGGTAAGACTCACACAAGTCTCACAAAATATAAGGAAAATTAAGCTGAGATCTGTGTGCTGTAGAAGACATGCCAGTTCTTTTCTTCTTCCTTTCCTGTCATCACCTATTCCTACAGTCCAAGCAAAGGCCATCATCATTCTAATTTGAAGCAAGTCCTCTTACATTAATATCTATTTTGGCCCAGACCTGCTCTTTGCTGCATTAGTATAAATCTTTTGTCTTTTCATGGACTTTCTCCAACTATATTCTGGTCTAAGCAAGATTAGAATCTTATCTTGGTGATAATTTGCAGGGTTATGCTAAAGGTCAGCATTGTGCAGGCCACAGATCTTGGTGAAATCTCATCTATTAAAGGGGGAAAAAATTTACAGTTACGATTTACTATAATAGTGACATGATTTTTTTTAAAAAAAATGGTAACTTGTAGATAATTTTTCAAGCTTCTCCTTGAAATTTTAAAACCCATCCGTCAATTAACAGTAATTAATCACCAAGCATGTTAAGTATTCAAAAAAAGTGTGGCTATGGCACTTGAGGACATGGTTTAGTGTTGAACAAGGTGGTAGTGCTTGGTTGACAGTTGGATTTGATGATCTCAGAGGTCTTTTCCAACCTTAACAGCTCCATGATTCTATGTTATGTGTGCTAAGTTAGTTCCAGCTTTCACTACAAGGAAGTAAAACAAAAAAGTCTAGGAAAAACTGTGTTGGAGTCTATTTAACACTTCAAATGAATGCTTGTGTAAAGCTCCTCTCGGAATCTCCATCACAGGCAACTTCCCTGACTGCCAGAAGGCCTGGGAGCTTTTCCCATCAATGTGAGAAACAAGAGATTTGCACCTTAAGAAAAATTTCCAGCTTACTCTTCACATATTATTTGTGCTCCAGGTGGTGGTAAGACATAAATCCTGGAAGCTCTCTCCACAATGGTCGAATGCCAAGAAATGGAGCAGTTTACTGGAATAGCAGCAGTTTCTGATGTCTTTGCAATGCCAGTTTCAACTAGAAAGGTACAATATTTTATATTCTGAGAAGCTGAGCTAGACCATTTTGGCAAAGAGTCTGTCTGCCTACCAAGGGTGGGGTAGGTATTTACTATCTCTGTAATGACTTCCTACTGCAAGTGGGTCAGGTAATTCAAATAACTCGCCAGAACTGCCCTCGGTGGAGGCTGGTGAAGTCTCGCCTGTAAGTAAATAGTCCCTGAGCTGCAGAGGGCACATCCTCTGTCATGTGATGTCTCAGCCGTTTCCTGGCACTGCCCCTCCGACAAATCCTTCATTTTATCTCCCTCCCATTGTAACAGTTCCACCTCTGAGGCTGCTGCTGCTGCACTTTCTGCTATCAGTGGCCTGCTGTGAACTGGAAAAATACCTGCTGAAAAGACCAGTCAAGTACTTAAATGATACCAGAGGCTCCTCCTTTCTCTGCCTCCGTTATGGGCAACCATCCAATTTGTCAGCTCTGCTTGTCCAGCTCCAAAGCAAATGTTTCCGCATCTGGCCTGCACAAATAATCAGGTTTTAAACAAAAACTGCAGCAGAAGATGGGTTTGTTGCCTGTGATCAGTGCAATGCTTGGCTTTCCCTCACGCTGAACCTCGATGCCTGATGTTCAAACACGTGGATCGTGTTCGTTCTGGCATTTGGAGTGGGGTAAAAGGCACTGTCTGTGTGTGTGGTGAGGTGGGAAATCCCAAACCCAAGCTTGCAGAGGTGCTGCCTTGCACGGTGGTTGAAATGTTAAAAGAGAGGTATGAAGTAGCTCAAATGATAAGAAATAACTACCAGCTCCTACATGGCTCCTTGAGGCAGTGTGGATGGAGAAGGATGTGGCAAATTCGGCAGATTAGGGCCAGGAGCTGGACTTTGATGCTGCTTGTGGGTCCTTTCCAACTCAGGATATTGTGTGATCCTATGAAATCTCCCTTTGCACAAACAGCCTCACCTGAGAGCTGCTGGGGAAGGACACACCGGGCACTGAAAGAAGCTGCAAGCATTCAGAATATGCTTGTTTGCCAAAACCACAGTGGCACGGCTTGGTTCACCATAAACATTTTGGGCAATGCTGTTCATATTGTACCAATTCACTAAAACCAATCAGCGAAACAGAAAGATGTTCAAAGACTCTCATGAGCTTTGGGTTAGACTGATTGCATTCTGGGGGACAGTTTCATAGATCTTGGCACTTCAGGGTAGCTTTTTAAAACAAAATTTCTGAAAATGAACAAGTTATTTCATAGATGAACTGTGTTGTCATAAAAAGTTTTGCTTGTCCATCTTTCCAAACAAGCACGCTCCTGTAAAGAACAAATGAATGTCAGTATTATTCCAAAATGTATTGGAAAATTAATACTGTGCCCGTGTGTCACTTCAAAGTACTCTGTTTTGATCTTCCCAAGGTTATCCCAGTGGCTTTGCCCCACAAAACAAGCCACAAACACAGCAGTGAATGAGTCAGGACACAGAGCTGACTCTAAGAGCAGGAGCAATGCCTCTGGAGAGTGCGGAGCAGAGCTAAGGGTGCAGCAGTGTGCAGTAAGAGCTGAACAAACAGGGACTGGCAGAAAGAGGGAACATTTTGCTGTAAAACTTTTATTTCAATGCATTTTCTCCCATCAATGCAAAAGACTCTCTCAGGGTCTGCAACACCCGACCTGACGGACCCAAGCCTGCACTGGGAAGACGTGAGCCGCACGATGCACGCCCTGAGCGGGAAGGTGGCCCACAGGCCCCGGCACTTCTGAGCAGGGCTTTGAAAAGAGTTTCCAAGGGCCCTACACAAAAAGTCCTTTCAAAAGTGCTCCATAAAACACACCTGAAGAAAGCCCGTTAGCTCCGCGCTCTCTGTTTAGCTCAGGTGTTGTTTTTTCACACACAGAAACACATGTACAGACTTAGTGCACCATACAATGCCCCACTAAAGGCATCGAGTGCTGGTTATAACTCCATCCAAGATCAACAAGGTCTTTTTCCACAAGCAACCCTTTGTGTTTGGGAAGCCTTTGCCCTGAATTTTACTGTCTCCAAGTCAACTAACAGGTGCTCTGCAGTCAAACGTGAGCTATTTAAGTGCAACCTGCATAACAACTTCCCAGGCTGGCAGGCAACTTTAAATAGTAGTTAGGGGCTGGAATGGGTAAGTTTTATGCAGACAAACAGAAACGCTCCCAACAGGAAAAGAAGGGAGGAGGGGGAGAGGAAAGGAAAATGATATCTTTCTTGGTTTCCATTTAGTCTTCTCTTTCATATGTTGGCATAATAACCATCAAAGAAGAGAGTGAGGCTCCCAAAACCAGACACCGTGATAATCTGACATTATACAGTGGTTGTTCCTAAAATTTTCCAGTTTTGTTTTGGACAACAACATAATGTGCTGATTGCATATGGGATATTCTCTCCACTTGCATGGGGCACAGATAGCCTTTACTGCTAATACTGAAAGTGTGTTATTTCAGGCAATTTGACTTATATTTTTTTTCCCTGGAGAAAACACTTTGAGGTAGGAAAAAGTGAAAAAGTGAAAAAGCTCTCTCAGCTAGATGCCAGATGTGTCATTTTGCATTGTAAAGTCACACCACAATTTATAAGCCATGCAACTGCTCATTTGTGTGCCATTCCCAGATCAGATTTTTTAAGTCTGTTTCTAGGATCAGTACATTGTAAGGCATAAAATGTGATGTTTATCAAACAAAAATCATACCCATTTGAGATGCTATACAATTACCCAAGGGTCAAATACACCCCTGACTAAGTGTTAAGTTTCCAGGCAGTGAGGGAATTGTATCATTCAGGAGATTGTGACATTCCTGTAAGTGCCATCATTTCTGCTACTGGGGTCTTTCAGTCTGCATAAAAACAAACTTTCACCTCTTCTCTGTCCTCTTCTTCCCCTACACAACTACTGGCACTGTGTCTTTTTATATTTAATCATAACTATTGATATTTGTGGGGCACGGGCAGGAGAGACACAGAAGAGAGATGCTCCTGGGCACTGCTGGCTGTGAAACAGGAGAGACACAGGGAGCAAGTCAAACCCATAAACAGTACCTATGGTGTTATAATAAGAAAAATTAGATTTACTTTTATTGTGTGGTCTTAACATGCATTACACCAGGCCTGATAACACACGGACACAGGAACAGCCACTCCAGTGAGAGTCAGGAGAGCTTCAGCTACTGCCTAAAAAGCCACAAAGCATCATGGATGCAGCTGGAAGACAGACAGCACCTTCCCATGGGCAATGGGACATTTACCGGGATATACAGGTCTCTGCATGTGAACTGGCTCTGCCTGCACCAAAAAAAGGCATCTCTTGTGCACAACTGGCTGGAATTCGATGGCACAGGGAGGGCAGATGAGATCACTTCACCTGGCCTGGCCTGCCAGACAGACCCAGCTCAGCTGATGCAGTTTTGCTCTTTGAAGACTTGCTCAGTATCAGTTGTGCAACAGTTTATCAGCGTGGGCTGCTTCCGTAGATACGGTCGTGACTCCTAAGAGTGGAAAAACTTGTTTTGTTGTAGTGGAGGGATTTTCCTGAACTAGGTTAAATAATATTTATTGAACTAAAGTCTGCAGTTGCTGGAGCTTCTCTGGATTGACATGAGCATGGCTGAGATCTTTCATCTTTTCTTTCATCTGCTACAATGCAGAAAATCCCTGTCTGTTCATTTTTGTATTCCTTCAACCTTCAAACCAGAAACTCAGAACTGGCTTGCTGGATCCCTTGATCCTTCAGACAGAGAAATCTGACAATTCCTCAAACCACAGGAAACTTAAAAATAGCACTTGTTCCAGCACAGCTACACATTGTTGTTCTTGAAATCTGGGTTAGAAAATACTTACAGGGTCTCTAAAAGAGAGAAGCCTGAAGCAGAACATCTCTGTTACTGCATTCCTTTATTTAAACAATTAACCCTGTGAACAGAAGAGCAACTGAAGCTGGATTTGCTATTGATTTTGTTCCTTAAGACTAATTCCTACATGGATTCCCCAGTTTCTCGTAAGTGGTTTTTTTTTTACTGCAATAGAGGGGGAGAGGGGGAAGCATAAGAAAGGGAGACACAGCTTGGGCCTCTGCACTGTATTCAACTTTTTATTTTCACTAAACACCTGGGATTTTATTTTCAAGACCTCTACCCTTAATTGGAAGAACAGGTTGAAAAGTTACTGGAGGAGAAATCCAGACATTTCTTTATCCTCTCTGCCCTGCAAGTTTTATCATCTAGGGAAGCAGGTGCTGGTGACAGTTGTGCAGGAACTCACTGGAGTATTCTACAAAAAACTTGTTAGGGTTTCTTTCGGGAAAGGAGGACACAGGCCTCACCTGGCACTAATCAATAGCCTCTACTGAATGCAGGAATTCTGTATTTATCTACCCTTCACCCTCACACTTCAGGGGGCAACCATGCTGTTTTCCCTGGAGGAGAAGACTCTCAGATCGATCTAAACTCAATTAACAGCTCCAGATTTGAACTCAGACGGCCATGACGATGAAGTGCTCCTCCCTGCTAAGCATGCCCACTGAAGGGTTTTATTGGCCCACACAGCAACTGCAGCTGCCTCCTTCCTCCCTACTGGAGCACACCTGGATTTAGGGATCTCCCCAGCCAGCAAAAAAACCACTCCCTGTTGGTACAGTCTAACAAAACAATGATAGTAGAGCAATAGTTGTGTCCAGCTGTGTCCTTAATCCAGTGCAGGACCTACAATTACTTAATATGCATTTGCCTATTTTAAGCAGTCCCTCAGTATGATACACTTCTTCTCTTGCCCCTTTTGACACACCAGTTGCAATATTTTAATAACTTCCACTGCATTTTCAATTACTAGCTGCTTGTGAAAGCCTACAGTGTCTTGTTCATAATCCTTTTAAAGTACAGACTATCAACAAGGTCTGTAAGTGTCCAGACAGAAGCTACCCAGAGTGAAGAGGTTATGATCTGCAAATGATGTTTCTTTTCCACTGTAGGTGGATCAGTACGTGTTTGGGAAAAAATCTGCTATCTTTTGGGAATGTTTCCAGTTAACTCCATGCTAACCACATTTGATTTGCTTGGTTCTGCTTCAGGAACTGAAAGTAGCTTGGCTCCAGCATTAAATAACTGAGCAGGAAATAGCAGAAGGTTTACCATATACAGGCTGGCCAGGGGTGGAGCGACAGATTGAACTAAAAATACAGCAAAGATTGGTTTGGGGAGATTCAGATTGGTTCCAATTTAATTAGGAGATATACAAGCTCCCAGTGCTGGTGATTAAGTTATCTTCATTGAAAACACATTGACATATTCAAATGTCACCATGCTTCAAAAAGGGAAGTGTTGAGACATAAAAGCTTAATGCCCTAAAATGAGGATCTGGTCAAAAAATGCTTTCTGCACTTTGTCAGCCTGTCCCCAGGCCCTGCAGCAGGCAGGGTGCTTCCTCCACCTCATCCCACACACAAGTAAAAGCATTAGAGGAAACTTTTAGCTGCAGCAGAAAATTTACTAATAGTGATAATCTTGTAAGTTTAATCAGGGGTGGGGATGGTGTTGATTTTGAAACCAAGGGAAAGATAGGAATAGCTTCAACACTCAGACAAAAAGGGGCAAGAAAATATAATGCTGCAAATTCAATATAAATATACAGTATAATAGAAATAAAAATTTTGAGGAAATTTTGGCAAGGCAGTACTTGCAAAGTCCCAAGACCTTAGCAGCAGACTTCAGTACCAAAATATCCTTACAATCAATATTCAAAATCCTTGAAACTACTGTCCAATCTTTTAATTAACTTGGTAGAAAGATGCAATAAAAGAGTTTATGCCCTCATTTACCTCTGATGAACACTGAGGTAGCATCAGTGCAATCAGTGAACCAAGGCAAAACCAGCAGAAATGAAACCCAGTTTCAGGCTTGAGTAGCAAACTCTAGGTTTGTCCCTAAATTATTCTTTCAACACCAAATATTTTACTGTCTCTCAGTCACATTCTGGACAAATGAATCCTACTCCAGATCTTAACTGGACTGCAAAAATAAAACCTCGACAGCTCATTTATTGATACAGTGAAATATCCAAACAAGTAATTTTATTGCTATGAAGGAAAATATAACAGCTGGAAAAATAAACCTCAAGCTGTCATTGAGAGTTTGGCTACAGAGACAAAAAAAGTGAAATGGTTGAAACAAACAGAAAAAGCTGTTCCCGAGGAATGTTGAGAATGGGGTGAGCCCCAGTTGCTCTGATTCCTGGCAGAGCCATGTGGCTGTTCAGTTTGATGGATGAAGAGATAGGAAGTCAGGTGGGAAAGTGCCCCCCTGAAAGTAAATCCACATTGTATCTAATCCACTAGGGAGGAAAACTGTGGGGAAAAAATATTGTTGGCAGAGTCTGAGGCAGGAAAGCTGCCACACTATTCTGCTGTACTTCGGAGGAAAACAGGAGCCCAGATGTTAACACAGGGTCTCCCTAGCCTGGAAAAAGAAAAGGCAAAGAATACCTATCCAAGGAAGTTACTCCTACCATTATCAGTCTTCCCAGTTCTATTTAAAGAAAGCAAAAGGGCCAAGAGAAGAAGCTGTTTTGCAGCTCTGCACAAACACCCGCAGATAAGGGTGGTACCAGGTGTCAGCTTGCCCTGCAAAGTCACTGAAATGTCAAGGATTGTTTTTCCTCTACTCCCTTTCTCTTTCCTCCGACTGGGAACTGCCAATGTTTATTTAAAAGATATCCCTCGTATTTGGCAAGAATGCCAGCGGGGCAGACGTTAATGGATTATTCTTTGGGGCTGGCAGCCTGCCAAGGTGATAAGGATAGCCCGCCTGCCCCAAGGCCCAGAGCCGTGCCATTAACAGGGGAGGCAGCAACGCGATCGCCCGGCCAGATGCTCTGCTCTACTGAACGCAGCAGACTTTAAAAGCTGCCTCCAACTTATATTTGATCTGACCTATAAAAATAATTAAATAAGTAGAGAGGCAGACACGGGCTGTAGAGGGGCACTAATCCATCTGCAAGACGCAGGTCTGGCGCTTCTCTTTGGCAGCGGCGTGGAGAATTTGCTCAAACCACCATGAAGTGCCTGCGAGTGTTTCTGTTCACTCCTCTGCCCTTGAACTCGATCTCAACCTGGGAGCCCTGAACTCGCCTGCTAAAAGCAGCACAAGTGAGGGACCTCACTGTACTGCTGCAGCTCAGCAGTGGAATGACAACAAAAGCAGACCTCGTTTGAGCTCTGCTCGGCAGAGGAGGAGCCTGGCTTTGTGCAGCGATCCCCACAGTAACACGGTTAATGCCAGTACCCCCTGAGAAGGCATGCCTGAAGGAATGTGATATTTTGTGTCTTGAGATATATTTAGATTAACATTGTTTACTATTAATCTTCTTCTCTGCAAAGCCCTTTCTTCCCCAACAGACAAAAAAAGCCCAGGATCGCTCCACCCCTGTTATCATGTGTTTTTTGGAAGACGACCTTTTCTGTGGCCCATCAGACAGCACAGACTGTAATTAAGGTGCTTATAATACAATTTAGTAAAAGCAGGAGCTGGGGCACAGTAGCATTTACTGCTGTGATTGAAAGCCTTAAAGGTTACATGGAACTGACCAAGTAGTAATTTTATGTGTTTGGAGCTGGCAAAAAAAAGAAACTTTGTGCTCATTTGAGAAGTTGGGCTGCCACTAATGAAGTCAGAGCAAATAGAGCTGCTTTCCTGCTTCTCGTGAATGCAAACAACGCAGGATTACCCCAGACAGGTGTTCCCTCCAAAAAAGAAAATATGCATAAAAATTTAGCTACCTTTTTTTCCTCTGGATTTCTTTTTTTCTCACTTTAAACAGGCCAAAAGAAACCCCCAGGGTCACATACTGTTACCTCAGGAAGGTACCACAGCCCACCTTTGCTGGTGACCTCTCCTGGTTTTGATGTGGCCCACATTAAAATCAGGTTCAGGACATGATAACACCCTCATGTCGAGCTGTAAGTCATTGCATTCCAAGAGTGATGGCTGACACTTCCAAAGGAAATTCAGTGCTGAAATAAAAACACGTTGCTTTACTTCTGACATTTCATTGTGTCTTTGCACAGCCACTCCTGAGGTTTTTAAACAGGACTGTTCTTTGAAACAGGATTCCAGCAGCAGCACAAAATTCAGACATCTGGAGCTGTAGAGCCATCCTCAGTCTCAAGGCCATCATAAGAGGAGTCAAGAGAGAACTACACAAGTCCAGAAAGAACTAATCCAACAGCAACCTGAGGTCTGGAAGTTCTGCTGTTTCTTTCCTTACTCTGATAGTAAGGCAGAAATTTCAGTTTCTGCCCTGAAACTTTACTGGGTTGTCAACAGTGAAAGTTATTGAATTCTTGGATGTAGCTTTGCATTAGCATCAATTCCCGTGGTGGTTATTTAATGTGGAGGTTGTTTGGTATTGAAATGCCTTGGACTCACAGCCATGAATTACTGGAGCTTAAGAAAGGCAAGTCAGCCATGGTGTAGTGAAAGGTAAGTCACCCATGGATGCAGTAAAGCTGAAGTCACCCATGGATGTAGTGCACAGAGTCTCCAGGTTGTGATGGCACAGGCAAAGCAGTCTGGAGAAAAAAGGAGCACTTCTGCAAAGTGGGATACACAACTCGGGCCTGTAAACACCATTTATTATTGTTTCTTTATCTCTCACTAGGAAACAAAGGTTGTGTTTCTCAGCAGCAGTTTTACCACGACAAATAGCAATCCGATTCCATGGTATGACAGCTTATTCCTAGCACGAGGAGTGGGTGCACCAAGGCAGGACAGATGGAGGCTGTGCCACAATCAACATTCAGTGGGGTGTCTGTCCTCACCCACTCATCTGCCTGCTCATTCCTCTCCGACTGCTCTGGGACTGCTCTGACCCCACCCGTGAGCTGTTTCTTTCCTGCTGCCTCCTTAGTTGTTTTCCAAGAGCTTTCTTGCTGCCCACATGTGTCCCCTCCTCCTCTTGGACGCTGTATTTTCTACAGAAGCAACAGATTGCTGAGATGTTGTCCTTTTGATCTAATGAGAGAAACTCCTACAGCAATGATGTGCATGTGCCTCTTCCCTCATTATCTAGGAAGGGGAATTGGATATACACATCTCTCCCAGGATCCTACTTTTTCTGTGGTTCCTACCTTTACTGCCCCAGCTCTCTCAGCTAAACAAGCTTTTCTCTCCCAGCCCTACATCTGCATCATTTCTGCTGCTTCTCCCCATGCAGCCCTGAGAGCCCCCACACTTTCCCTGCCCTCCCTGTCTCCTGCGACTGCTGTTCTCCAAGGGAAAACCTTTTACACACAGTGAGGGCAGTAACGATCTCAGTCTCACTCCACAGATGCTTACTAAGTTCTTAATCATCGTGTGTTTGTCCACGGCTGGAGTACAACACACGGTTTCTGATTTCAGACACAAAAGCCTGGCTTTCAGTCAGGCAGGATGGGCTCCAGGGTCACTGCTGAAACACCACCAGCACTGGTCCATTTTCTCTGCTATCCCAGCACTGATGAGCTCTTTGTGGTTGGGCTTTATTTTACAGGGATATCAGGTTTCTTTCTCATTTTTGCTCACGATCATTTTATTTCTGAATCATGGATTCCAAGATGGATTTTAAAACTGGCAATGATCATTGTACTGATACTGTTCCAAGATCTCAAAAAAGTATAATCTCACACAAATAAATGTAGCCTTTAAATCATCTGGGGAAGAGAAGAAATGGTTATACTCATGTTACTACAGGCAGTGAGGCTCTTACAAACCTGTGTGTTGGTGGTAAAGAGAACCCAGCTCCAAAATGTGCTCCCCAAATCGGTTTCTAAATCCGCTGGAGCACCAGCTAACAAATCCATGTTTCTGTGCTCTGGTTAATCTCAGAAGAAAACAGCACTGCTGAGCACAAAGCCAAACTCTCCCCGGCTGAAGGAAGTATAAAAGTGCATTTTCTTAGTAATTAGAGTTGTACCTATCAAAGGGAACTTACTGCAAAGGACAATTCTTTGCCTCTCATTCCCTTCGAAACTATAACAAACCTCAGGATTATCAGTTTCTTTTTAGACAATTTTCCTTTATGTGCCTCACCTTCTTTCTAAGCACTGTACTGGATTGTTTATTCTTCTGTGTAAATTCCACCTGCCTCCCAAAGTCTCCTGCCTGCCCCAGCCATGGCCCTGGTGGGCTCCCCCTGCCACTGGTACTGACTGGCACAAAGTGCTCCAGCTCCCAGGGCTGCAGTTTGAACCCCATAAAACAGCTCCTTCCCTTCTGGAGCCTTGAAGGACTGTGGAGGTCATTTAGAGACCAACCAGCAGCTGCTGCTGATATGGGGGAGGAGGTTGCCCAGACTGAGGATCGCGGCTTTAAGGGAGCACCACACATGGGATTCTTATCTGAGGATAGAGTGTCTTTCCATCACCGCCAAATCTCTCCGAGGATGTGGACACACTACACAGGCCTGTGCATGTACACACCTGTACTCTGTTCAGACTCCAGAGTGCCCGTGTGTTTTCTGGTTGTAAAGTGTCCCTCTGGTCAGAGCAAGGCAGGGCTGTGAACACCCCTTCTGAACATCCTCCCTGGGAGCCCAACCATACCCTGAAACTGCTCCCGTGCTCTCCATTAAAGTGGAAAGAAAAAAGAGCAAAGCTCCTGCAGCTCAGTTAGGTCAGATACAAGGTTTCATTTGCCTGTTTGCCTCATTTTGCTGTCATCCTGAAGGGAAAAATAGAGGGTGGGAAGGCACCAGGAGAGAAAAGCATCATAAATCATTCACCGTATTAGCAGGAGGCTGGGTCGGCAAGCCTTGCTCATTTAGCTACCTTAAATTTCATCCAACCTGCTTATCCCCCAGCTGCAGGAATAACAGACCACTTGAAAGGTAATATTTTTGCTATTAGTGAAGAAAGGAAAAAATGTGATCTTTGCTGTAGCATGGGAGTAATTTTTCCAGAGCTACACAGAATGAGCCTGAGTGAATACTGCTATTTTTGGCAATAGCCCTCCTGTTTAGCTCACATCAATAATTTTAATGCTTTATTTGTGGTTTGGGCTGTAAGAAATGGTGAAAGCCTGTGGAGAAAAAAAAAAAAAAAAGAAAAGTGTCAAAATTAGCTAAATAATTTTGAGTTCATGACATTCATAAAAATACATGAATGTTTTCAGAATTCTTAGAGCCCATACACGCTCATAAAGCTGAGCTATGAAAGCATTTTATTTTACATAAGCAAACATCACCGAATTACTCTTTATGAGCTTTTAATTGGACCTCTAAGGTTTCGGTGGTTACAATGACAGACTGTCAAACACATTCTTAGATTCCTGTGTCTTGCAACGTCAGGAACACAGAGAATCTCATGTTTTGTCCCAGTAGGATTTTTCACAGTATTTTTCACTTTTTATATCGCAGCAGCACTGAGTCAGAGGCTCTGGTGTTTGAGGTGCTGCCTAAACAAAGAACTAAACCAGACTTTCAAGGTCTCAAAGCTCTTTACATTTGATGGGGAGATATTTCACTCCAATAATTACAGCTGATGTTGCATCATCTTCCTCGCACTCCCACAGCAGTTCTGACCCCTCTGTAGGTGGCCAGAGACCCCAGTGCTCCCTCTGAACATCACTTCTCCTCCTACGTGCCACTGTTTGCTTCTTCTGTTCTGCTTTGGGAGAGAGAGCAGGACTACTGGACTGTATGTGGGAAAAGATGTACCATAGGTGGGAACATGTTCAGCCAAGAAATCTGTTGTCTCCCAAAGCTCGCTGCAGACTGGTCCCAGGGTTCAAAATACTTTATTTCAGAAGAAAAAGCTTGATTCTCCGCTTGCCCCTGAAAAGTGTTCCCTTCTTCTTTAACAGGACTTATCAAAGTCCTGATAATTGGTCAAAAAGACGCACAAAAAATTATGTAGTTGACCACCCTTACAAAAACCACACTAACACATGAACCAGCCCACCCAGATATTCACAGTATCTTAAATACAAGAGGAATCACACCCTAGTTAGTCATATTGCTCAGGCTGCTCTAGCTGGGCATGTGCTTCATTACTCAAGTGGATTAATCAAGGAAAGGTATTAGCTGGGACAAATTTTGCCTCCAACAAAATCAAGAAATGAAGATAATACTGGCATTCATGAAAAAATAAAGATTTTCTCATGTTTTTACAGGCAAACAGCTACACAGAAACATCCATTCACGCTCAGCAGATCTAGTTTAGGACTGTTGCTAAGTGAGTAACTTGGGCTAGAGGAGGAATAATCATTTTTACTACTGCATAGCAACTCTGTTTTTTTCTAAAAATTACATGTTTAAGTTCTGCAAATTCTGCAGCCAACATAAAATTCGAAATGATCACATTAACAGAAGAAAAAGTAAAAGTGCAAGAGGGGATTCTAGTGCCTTTCCCCAGTCAACAAATGCCCTTTAATGATGTCAGGCTGAGACTCACATAGAGAGAATTAAGTGACCAGTAAATTTTAATTTATTTTTTTTTCCATGTGAAGCTAACAGGGTAGCAAGGCCATCTGCATGGTGTTTACACCATGTACTGGCTGCAATTAGAAGCTGTGAATTTGGTCATTAGTTGACTGGTTTAAGCACAACTGCAGTGGCTGAAATACGGTGGTGCCGGGTTCAAGAGCAGCTGCTGTGGAGTGTGTTATTGTAGTTAAGACCATTCCTAAAAGCTGGAGATAAAGGTTCAAGGTCCTCTGGAGAAAAGGGACTAGAACTCAGCTTTCCTACAGCCCGGGTAAGAATTCCCTTCATTAGACTTGAGTTTTTAAATTCTATTTATTCTAAATTTAATGAGTATTTGATAAATCAGCAATGCATAAACAACAAAGCAAATATTATGGATATCAGATAAACTAAAGGTAAAACTAACTAGGAATGGTGATAACTGCATTTTCTAGAAAAATTACAAAAATAAGCTATCATCATAAAATAGGAATGCACAGCCACCTTGGTTGATTGAGTGTACAGAAGATAGGAGCTTTCACAACGTCTCTCAGAGATGATGGGTTATCTTTCATTGTATTCCAACATGTTCAAATCGTGTCATCCATCCTCAGCCCAAGAACCTCCTCCCTTTTCACGCATCTTTTAAAAACCAAAATTAGTGTTTTAAAGTAGCTTTGCTGCATGAGCTCCTACCTCAAGCCACTGCCTGAGGCACAGCTACTGTGAATCATTATGTAGAAAAATATCCCCCTGAATAAGGCAGTGAAAGAGCATTAGAAAGAATATCAGGATCTCCAGACTTGGCACAGAGAATCCCTGCAGTACAAGTTGATGAGAACGAGCAGATTTCCAACAGCATAGAGCTTGAATAACAGTGGTTGAAAGGAACTAAATAAGAATCAGCCCCACACTAATTAGGGGCTGTAAGGGAACATGTGGCCTCAATCATGACAACGCTGGGTTTGAGAACAAAAGCTGCTTCTCCCTTTCCTGGGGACACTTCTTGAATTACATATTCCTTAACACAGGAGACGTGCTGGGCCATGATACACAGATAACCACTAGCCCAGGCACAAGGCTTCCTTCTGCTCTACACCACTGTAATTATCTTAAGCAGGGTTTACAAATAAAAGCACTACTCCCCAGCCCCCCATTTCAGTATATTCCACCTGTCACGATATATCCCAAGGACCACAAACCAAACATGGCCTCTGACTTCAGTTCAAACAACACATGGCCCAGGGTTTCCAAGTTATTATTTGATAATACTGGAAGGTACTGCAGTGTGTGGTCCATCAAAGGCATCTGAGCTGTTCACTCACCCCACAGCGAAGGAAGGTTTCCCATGCTGGTATCTTTTAGCTGGCCTGTAATTTGAAAAGGATGGTTTTTAGAGCTGGCTACAATTTAAACCTTCTAACGTTGAGCAGGTTTTGGACTATAATGCCAATGTTCATTAGGGAGGGAAATACGAGAAAAAATCCATTGAACTTTAGGAAATTTTAGACAACAATTTGTTTCATTTCACATTCAGAGTGCTCCAGCATCCTTGTACACATGGTAATACACAAAGTAAATGCAGCATAAGGAACTCTAGTTGATAGAATCACAGAATGGTTTGGGTTGGAAGGGACCTTAAAGATCATCTCATTCCACCCTCTGCCATGTGCAGGGACACTTTTCACTAGACCAGGTTGCTCAGAGCTCCATCCAACCTGGCCTTCTGGTTCAGAAGGGGAGCTCAGTTCTACGGAGTTGAATTCATTGTGATGTCTCCTCACACACCAGAAAAGTACATTTCGGCCTAATGTGCAAAAACATAATGCAAATGTCCTTCCCCCCTTCCAGCCTTAATAGCTTTTGAACCAACTAGAAGATTTCAGACATTTAACAGCACAGAAGAGATTTGTAAGATATGAAACTTCTATGAACTGTGTGAAAATAGGTATGTGGGTAGGCAAGAAAAAGGTGATTAGTGCTTCCAGCAAGGGAAAGGTTGCAAAATGGGCTTGTCCTTAATGAGCCATCATTGGCTATTTTCCATGCTGGAAATGAGAAATATGATGCTTTTCCCAGTGGTGAGATATTTAATTACAGTTTTGACCTTATATTCACTAAAAAAACCCAACACAGAATACCAGAGTCAATGTATTTTACTTCTCTTTCTTTGGATTAAATTCCTTGTTTGGAAAACAGGGTAACAAGAGAACTTTCTGGTTAAAATAGTTAAAATGTGATGGTTGATCTGGAGGTGAAAGAAATGAGCAAAGAGAAAACAAGAGCAGCATTTTAATTAAAAAAAAAAAAGTTAAAAAAAGGAGCACCTGCTAACTTTGATCAGATTTCCTCCACTCCCCCAAGCCTGCAAATATAAACAGATGGGGTGCCTCAGGTAAAAGATATCTGGCAGCACAGAAAGATCTCTTCCCACTGGTAATGAGGAGATGGATCATATTATCTCCCTAAAGTAAATATTATTTTAAGCCAAAATCTCAGTTATATTTCATGGGTTTTTTCCTTCCGTTTCTGAACAGATCCCACTGGCTTCAAGGTGAAATCATCTGGCATGTTAATAGGATTGATCTGTAGAAAATTATGGACCAAAAAAACCCCACCCAAACCAACAGCGAATGGCCAAATGCCGCCGCTGTCGCATTCATCTGGGTCATTGCTGCAGCCTCAAACTTATCGTTTGTACCGAGCACAGAGCTCCTGGTGCAATGAATTCCTTGTAAAGAGTTGTAAAGATGAGGAATATCCAGGAGGCCGAGTGGGGAGTTCACCTTGTTGCCTGTGCAGGAGCCTGGGAGGCTGCACAAAGCCGTCATTCAGAGCACAGGAGCGCTGTCATTGACACAAACACTTTCCAAAACATTCTTAACTGGAGTTTTGGTGGAAGGTGTGACACAGCCTCAAATATTTGTTTCTTTGTTTCCATGGGAACAACAGCACAGTGGTTTAATAATAAAACAACATCGATCTTCGGAGTTTGAGAAAGTTCCTTGATTTTTGTTTTGAGTTAAAGATTTACTTTTCTATGGGTTTCTCCTTTACTCAACAACCAATGAGCTAAACTGTTTTATTTTTTATTTATTAAACTGTGGTTTAATGACCTTTCAGTACTTTGAGGGGAAATCCAAAACATGAAAGACAAGTCTTGCAAAATTTGTATTGTCCTGCTGCGTAAGCCAAGCTCTCCACTAAACACATTCACAGAAGTTCACATTTTGTAGACTTGGAATGTTTCATATCAGATCTTTAATATTCACAATCTTCAATTACCCTCTCTGAATTATGGAGTCTTGACAAAACATCATGGCAGGAGCAGAGTCCAGAAGTTGGGGTGTAAAATGTTGTCAGCACTTGAACTTTTATCCCAGTTGTGAAAGGAAGGGAGGAAGTTCAAAGGTGGTTCTTCACACAGCTTTATTTTAAAATTGTATTTTAATATAGTCCTTCTCTCCAGTCCATAGGAAGAGGAAAACTCTTCAAGAGGGTGTGTCAGAGCAGCAGTTTACTTGAGAAGTTTCTGCAAAAGGCAGCTCAGAGGCATCTGTTCATTAACTACCCAGAGAACTTGAGACAGTGGCTTCTCATGTTAGGCACCAACATCTCTGTTTAAAGTTGGGCTATGGATACATTCCCCATGGATCGTGTGTAAATTTACGGCACCTGAAAGTGGTAAGTTTGTCGTGTAAGAAACTGGAATTGTGACAAATAAGTGGTTTTGAGACTGAAGGAATTTTTTCCTAAAGTGACAGCAATGTGTGCTCAGACCTTATTCTCAAACTTGATGGACATATTTGAATATGTACAATTCTGACTAAAATACCTGATGCTTTTGGGGAACCAGCTGCATCAAAATACACAAGAGATGTTCTTGCCCCTCAGTGGGATGTGGATATTTAGGTACATTTCCTTCTCCTAAGCACGAGTATCACTAATATTCAAAAACCCATGGAAATGGCGGCCTAGGAAGCTGCCGTGCCCAAAGTGCCTCTTGTATGATAAACTATGGAAGAGTGTGAGGAGAATCTCAGCACCAGTAAATACTAACCATGCCACTGGAAAATAAATAGAGACTGACAAATTATTGCTGACGTAATCCCCGTGAGAGTGTCTAGACTAAGGGAGTCGAACCTCCAGTCCGTAGGCTGGAGCTGGCTCCCTGGAGCCTTTCCACCAGCCTGCAGCTCCTTGTGCAATACCCACTGCAGTTCAGCCCACAGGCACCTGCTTGGCGGCGCCCGAGAAGGCCACGGAGAGCAGACAGGGAGCCGGGGAATGAATCCTGCTCCCACCACAGCTGTCTTGTCTTTCACTTCTGCTTCTCCAGCCCCAGCCCAGGAATCCCCCAAACATCCACCATCTCTTCGTCTCTGCATCAGGCACAGCATCTCCAGGCCTGCAGAGCAATGGATTCTCTCAGCCTCACTTTGTGTTCACAGGTCTAAAAAGTGTTACTTTTCCACAGGCAGTGCCTCCCTTTTGTCTCCTGCCAAGGGAAAAGAGAGGCAAGATGCAAAGGAAAGATGTTTTTTTTTTTTCAAGTGGAGATGAAGCAAAGGGTACTGGAATAAACCCAAGCAGAAGCCAGAAATTACTAACATGGAGGAAAAAGCCCAGAACAATCAGGAGTTGGAGTAAAAGCTGGGATAGAGATTCCTTGAGGAAGCAACCACTGAGTCGTGAGAAGAGACACAGAAATGTTTCATTAGGGCGTTTTCTTCTTTAGGTAAAAAAAAGTCTTTTTTTTTTTTTTTTTTTTTTTTTTCAAGTTGACAAGCCTGNTCAAATGAAATCTCTCAAAAATAAATAAATCTCTCAGCAGTGTGAGAGGAGTGCAAAATGTGTCTCTTCACTCGTCACCCACAGACTTGAACTGAAATAGTCATTTGGCCCTTGCCAAGGTGTGCAGCCGCTTCAGTAGTGCTGTAAATCAAAAGGTCCCCACAGTCTCTACACAAGCAAGAGTCTGAAGGTCACTAAGCATGAGGTAACAGTCAGGCATGAAATATCTCTCACTAGACCTGGTACTTTATCATCAACACTGGGGAAAAAAAATCTATGATGCACCTTTACTCGTTCACATCTGTCAGGATGGGGTGAGAAAAGGCAAGGCGAAAACAACAGATTGGTTCGATGTGGGCAGGTAGACAGTGCAGCACAGCCACCCTGCTTAACATAACAAAAACAGCTTCCCCAAGCAGGGTGGAAATGATAACTTCCCTGAGATTTGGCAGATCAAACAGATGTGGGCAGTTTTGACGTTTCACTAACGTTTAGATCTCTCATCAGGCAGGTGACTTCATTCTCTCTGCCAAATAAACAATCCAAGCGCTTGCTCACCATAAGGAGACTCTTGTAGTTATCTCCAAGTCATCACATCACCAACATCAAAGAGTAAGAACAGCCCCTTTCCAGTAAGGAAAACACCCCAGTACCTGTAGGAATTCAAGGCCTGACCCACCTCTCTTTTGTGAGAGGTGGCATAAGATGAAAATCGCCACAAGATGAAAATCATGTGGCTTCACGGGGCCTCCACAGGCAGCTGTGCACACCCCGCCGTGGGATGAACGGTCCTGCTGTTTTCCAGGCAGTTTGGTTAAAGTACAGCTGCTTTGAGAGACTTAAGTGAATTATCAAAGTGAGCAGAGCAACCAAAACTATCACACACAAGAAATCACTGGTTGTCCTTCAGAGGGAAGAGGCTCTGCAGCTACTTTGAGTCTCAGGAGGAAAGTGCTCAATTACTTGAGGAGAGAATCCAAATAAATCCCATTTCCTTGGGGAACTCCCGCCTTGCTCTTGGCCCACCTGTTGGATCGGTCTCTATTTTAGCTCTTTCGCTGGACTTTTGGCTGAAGCCCACCTCTGTGTTGTTTTCCCAACAGTGCAAAAGCAGCTGCTTTCCCAAGGCCTGGGAAGACCCGTCTGACACGTCATGCTCAGGGCAGAGCAGGCAGGGAACCCTCCTGACTCGGGACGTTGCAACCCATCCACACAAACAGACCCAATCTGCTGCATCCTTGCCAGCCAGCCAGAGCTTTTATTTTTTTAGTTGCTTCCACCATCTCTATGTTACCAAAGACCGAGACCAAAGAGAAAAAGTAAGTACAGAGAAAGAAAGCAAAAAACCAAAAGACCCTCTGTCAAAAAAACATTCCCTATGCCAAAAGAATTAGTTAATTAGTCTGATTACCGGAAGGCAGTCTAAAGCCTTGATTAACTAGGAAAAAAAAAAAACCCACAAAAAGAAAACAAAAACCCTTAGTAAGAATATATGAATTAACTACTCTCCATCATTTATTGAGGGCAGTAATCTGTGCACAGAGAACCATCCTCCCAGTGTCTCCCCATTACATCCACCAAGGGCATCTTCCCTGGCCTCAGCAAGGGCCAACCCTGCTCTGGGGCACAGCCAGAAGGCCTGTGAGACAAGCCAAAGTAAATGTGGTTTTTCATTTTTCAAATAGATGTCAAAAAGGAAATTCAGACATTTTGAGCCATTCTCAGATTTGTCTCCTGTTTACCTACATCTCCAGTAGCTCCAAAAATGTCTCAAATTCTCCCAATTCCAAGGAGATGCAATGAGGCTCCAACTTTTTGCTTCGAGATCTCTAGAGGAAAGGCAACATTCAAGTGCCAAATACTACAGGTTTCCAGTGGTCTCCAATATCCTGAAAATATGTTATTTTTAGTATGTGGTTGGCAGAGAAAGGAAGTGTTAAATCTTGGACCAGTGTCAAATCTGACTGAAAATTAGCAGCTAGGAACATCCTCTTTGATTATTTATTCCACTTTCCATATCCAAATGGCCCCAGAGGGGCAGTAACAGTGACAATCACTAGGAAAACACCTGCTGATGGCAGGTTAGTACAGAGCATTTCCCTGGCTCTCCCCATGAAAACATCCTGGAGTTTGTTTCCTCATTTCTGATGAGCAGATTCCTGGTGCAAGTGGGATCGTCTGTCAGGAAAGGGCCCCTCATGCTTTGCTGCAACTCCTCCATTGCAACACTTGTAACAGAGCAGGAGACAAGAAGAAAATCACAGAAAATCCACTTCCGTGTGCCTTTATCATTTTCTTAGAGGTTCTTATAGCACTGAGTCGAGTTGCTGGTAACAATCACAGCCCAAGAAGTGCCTTACAATTTGTCAGGGCTCGTAGAGGCTCCAAGGCCTTTCCTCTCACTATCTGGTAGCAGCTTTCTAAATTAAGAAATGTGTTCTGCTGCAGCTTTAACAGCATTTTGATCTTGATGACATTTGGCATGGTGCTGGGCCAGCCTTCTTTAAATCACTGGAGTTTCTATGGGCACCAGTCGGTGTAAAATTGGAATTCACGCCACTCACCTGCGGGGTGGACACGGCCTGAGGGATGGTGGAGCAGGGCACAGCTCTAGCATATGTTTCTCATTTAGGCGACACTAAACCAAAATTGAGATGTCACCCCTGCCTTTGCAGCGCTCCAGGTTTGCCCATGCTGTCAGAGAAGGGTTGAGTCAATGGCTGGGAGCCCTTGGCACCATCCTCAACAACCAGGGAATCTCCCGCACCACAGGTCGGTCTCACTCACCTGCTTCCTGCTCACTGTGGCCAAATCCCTTGTGTCCACAGTGCCACATGGATCTGTCTCTGTCACACTCTGCCTTTAAAGGCAGTGGGTCTGTGAGATATCCACACAGGGAGTTGCAGAGCAGGAGGGATCCATGGTGCATATGCAGCTGGCATAGGCACAGGCACTCCCAAGGTGCAGAACACACTTTGGCATCCTAAAAAAAAGCTGCTTTCTTAGTAGTAGTCAGTGCAAAGCTGTTGGGAACCTCCTCCCTGAACCAGCCAGGCTTATCAACGCTGTCAGCCTGCTCCTAGCAGCAGAGGTTTGGGTCTTAGTTCCAATTTTGGCTGCCTTGCTGCAGCAGAGATGAAGACTTAGCTCCAACACACATGGAACAGCCTCTACTGAAGTACAAAGCAGCTTTCAAACCCTGCTCCTCATCCCCCAACTCCCAGCGTGACCCCAGGAACACCCAAAAGGCGCCAGGGCAGGGCATTTCCAAGTGCAGGACAGCACAAGCAGCTGTCACACGTGCCCTGCACCAGAGGCAGGGCACAAACAGCTCTGAAATGCAAGGGGAAGCCTGCAGTGCTGCCAGCTAATATGGTCAATAGAAACGACATCAGCCCCTTTAGGTCAGCAGGAATGACAAGGGGGACATGCCACAGAGGGATGCATGGAGAATTCACAGATGGACAGGCAATCTCAATTAAACTGTCCTCCCCTCCCATTCTCTTCTGAATTACTGCTCTAAAACCCCTTCATTATCTAAACTCAATTAGTCTTAGAATATTTGAAGCTTCCTGTGCAGACTAATTTCTCTCTCTTTCCTCATTTGCAGTGCTTGACTTGCATTAAAGAACACTTAGTGCCTGTGGTAAGGAGAACTTTACAAAGGCGGGTCAGGACTTTGGGGTATTCACAATCTCCCCTCTATTCTTCCTGTGCCTGAGAAGATCATGCACTTAGTCCTCCACATGAGATTTCAGCAGCTCTGACATGCTTTTTCATGCCTTTTTCTTTTATATCTTAAGCCAAACATTTCCATTGCTAGTAGCAACTGTCATTCATTGCAGTTATTTTCACTCCCAAAGATTTCCGTGTGTATTTTCCACAGTTATTTGCAAAGCAGTAATTTTCTGTTATTTCTGTTGTTATTCCTGGGAAACAGAAAAACCATGGCATGAATTCCAAGAGAAAAAGAACATGGGTGGCAAAGCAGATAGTAAGAGAAGACAATAGAAGGAAGCAGTTAAAAGATTCCCTTTTGTTTCAATGATGCAACTTCTCCATGTAGCCTAAACCTGCACATTTTAATTCAAATTGCAGCCATAAAATCACTGAATTTAGAGTTTCCTACTTTTTTTAGCCTCTGCACTGGTGGAGACCAATGTAAAGATTTATTTTTTTATTAGACCCCTGGAAGAAACCTCAGTCTTAAGGTTTCGTGCCCTTCCTGAAATCTGAGTATCCCATTCTCCCTCCAAAACCTATATAAATATAGGGCCATTTCAGGTGGGGAAGCCCGTGGGACCCCAATTAATACATGTGTTGGTAGACTCACACCTCCAGGATTCCAGGATTGCCTAAAATTTTTTTAATGGACCTTTAAGTTTTACTACCTTGATTAAATCAGATTTTTAGATGCACCTCTGCCAAACATGTATTTTGAGTTGAAAATTTGCTACTTCCATTTAGCTTAAATGTATCCAAAAGAGTTTAAACTAACCTCAAAATGGTCACAGGTTGAAAATATCTGTACTTAAAGCAGGTTCCTGATGCCTCATGCAGGCAAACCCTCATGGATAGGAAAATGAAGCACAGACTTTAAGTGCATTGCTCAAGATGAAGTAAGAAATCTCAGGGCAAGCCAGAACTGAAGCCAGTCTGAGTCCTGATTCAGCACTTTAACCACAGCTGTGTCCACGAGGCACTGACTGCCTGTGCTTGGGATGCTGTGTGGGATCAGATGGAAACTGCTCCGCTGGAGCTCCACTGGAGAGCCAGACACCCCTGACTAAGGGGCAGGAGCAGCATCACACCTTTCCTGTTTCAGAGGAAACTTCTCCCTCCAGAATCGTTCTGGCCCAGAACTGGCTGGAAAACAAGAATTATGTTTTGCAACCGTTTTTGAGGTTTTTAATTTCGTTTTATTCTTGCACTGGGCTAATAGAAAAGTAGACCTTTTTTTTTTCATCAAAGCAGAGACACAAACCTTTTTCCCTCCTGTCCATTACAAGTTCTCTTAGTGAGAATATCACCCTCCCCTGTATTCTCAGATCTTCATATCCTGCAGTCTCTTCCCTCCACAAGTTTTACCTCTGAGTGAAGAAGGTTTCCAACAGACCAGTTCCTTTGAAATTATTACATTTCTACCTCAAGTTCTGTTATTAGCAAGTCGTTCTTTCCCAGAGAGTAACATTTTCTTTAGGCATATAATGCAGGAGGAAGAGGCCATAGACTATGTTAGTCCTGGGTCTCAAGATGCAGATTATAATGCAAAGAACCATTTTGTGCAGTCTATAGTTGAAGATGTCCTGCAGGCTTGGTATTGTGGAATGGCCCATTTGTGTTTTCAAGCCACATTCTGGGTTTGGGTGTTTGTTGGGTTTGGTTTGGTCTTTTGTTTCTCTTTACAGATGTTGATACACAGGGAAATGATTAAGCTTTGAATTTGTTTTCTAAGTTTTTATGCTTCTACCTAAACTACACTCTTCACATGAACCAAGGGGTGACTCCAATTCCTGAACATCAGTTTGTTGTTGTGTCTCTTTCACCTTTTACAGGGAATCCACGTACAGAATTTGGAAGGGTGTTCCCACCTTCCAGCCCCCAGCTGGGCTGCAGCAGCTATTGCTGAAAATGCCAGCTTGTCATTTTAGCAGAGAAGTTTCTGCAGTGTCAAATCTGTATCAGCTTCAACTCTGGCCCTACAGGTATGAAAAAGACTTCAGCTAAAATGCTGTCACTTATGCAAATTATCTAAACCTGTGAATAGTGAATATTTCAGCACCCAGCAGGGATAAGAAACTTTTTGACTTTGACTTGGGTAAGAGAGCCTCCTTCTCTTACCAACAAAACATTGTGGAAAAGACTAAAGTAAAGCTAAAACTACATAAACCAAGTTATCCTTACAGCTTGTAAAGACAGATGAGAGTCATTCCATTATTTATGCACATGAGGGTACTGGGATAGACAGGATTAGATGATTTACCCAAGATCGAGCAGTGAGTCAGTGACACAGTTTTCTGCTGTCCAGTGCAAACACAGATGTACAGTAAGCTGAAAAGAATTCATTTACTCCCCATACCAAAAGGATAAAGGAGAGAGCGTTCCCTCTAGCCCACCTCGTGGTTCCAATAAGTGTTGGTAGAACTGAATTTGGCAAGCAGGAAAGTCGCTGCACTAGTCACACATGCAAAGCATTTGCTGAAAACGAAAATCTTAAATTACTCAATTATCAACAGTTTTCACTTGCCCAAGCCACAGACCTATCAAAGCTGTTCTTGCTGCTTTCTTGAGGAATTAGAAGGATACAACCCATCCAGTGTCCAAGGCATGGCATAATCCACCAGGACATTGTGCAATGCCAGAGTCTTGCCTCATGTCTGAGTTCAAATTGCCCAAACTGCATTACTGGGTTTCAGTCAACACCACCTTGGATGGTGGGGTTTTTGACTTGTCCATGGCTCAGATTTTAGCAGCCTGATAGGATCAACACTGGAAGAAGGAACAATTCAGCTGAGGGCTTGTCAGCCCTCAGAATGCCCTGAAGTGGGCTGTATCCTGCCATAAATATTTGCACAAAAATCCTGCTGACCTCAGTGGTGGTTCTGGGTACAAAATGATGGCAGGATGTGGTCACAGTGATCCTTCTAATAATAGGTTTTCCATTGAGATCAATGGACATTGGGCCCCATTTCATTGCCAAAGCTTGGTTCGGAGCTCCAAAGAGCGACATTGTTTTCCTGCAGCAGGGAGCACACAATTGCCAAATTTACTTCTGGCAAAGGCAGAGATTTATTTTTAATGCTGAACAACACCAAAACCATCTGATACTAATTAAGAGAGTGTCTTCCTTCTGAAAATCTCAAAGAAAAATAATCTTCCAATGTGGCTGTTGCAAAGACACACAGAAAACATTAAAATATTAATATATCTCCATCTGAAGTCAGATATAAAGCAAGTGAAAAACACTTTTCCTTTACCCGAATGCAATTTTAAGATGAGTTTTGCATACATGAAAGTGTCAGGTGCTCAGCTCTTCAGGAAAGTCAAGCCAATTTCATATAGGTGTTGAAGACCCAGGCCTCCAAATAAGTTCCTCACAGGCACATTCCTGAGTCTGTGGGCAGCACCCTTCACTCCATTTTTCCTGAGCCCATCCCTCCCTTGGTGTTCATCACAGCTTTGATTCCTACATGTAGAAATCCTTATCTTCAGGATCCTAAAGGATGACTAAATGTTTTCCAGTGTTTTATTCATTATCTGAGTTCAATTTTAACTGATTTTCATCTTGTGGTTCTGCTATAAAGATAAGCTGTAGCCTGCCGGGGAAATAAGCATTTCACAGGTTAACAGCACAACTCTTCTAAAGAGGAAGCAGGTTTGTTTTCTGCCTTATTTTCTGGAAAACGTTAAAACAATAAAATGAATAAGAAGCAGTGGAGAACAAGTTGTAAAGGAGCTAATTTCCTGCTCGCAGCAGCTCTGATAAATTTCAATCCTGGATGACAGGGGCTGTGGAGAGCGAGGGGAGGGCTGGCTCTTCCTGGAAAGCCAGACAGGATAGGATTGATTTGAGACATCTTCATTGCCAGAACAGCTGGTATTGGCTAATCATCAGAAAACAGAGACTTCGACCTACAGAGAGCCGGGAGCAAGGGAGATGTCTGGACCAAAACTTCACGTTCCAAATGTGAAACTGAACAAAATACCAACAGAAATAGTTAAAAAATCAAATAAAAAAGGGACCAAAAAAAAAAAGCAAAAAAAGCGCCCCTCCTCACACACAAGCCTTCCTGGAGCCAAATGCCAAAGGAAGTGCCAGTGCCCTGACTAACAAAAGAATCCTGAAACGCTGCAGGCTGCGGTGCCAGCAGCACCCAGTTCCAGTGGGAGGCTGCCTGACACGGCTGCCGGATGCTCCGTGCCTGCCGGATGGAGCAGACAGCTCAGCATGAATCATGGGGCAAAGGATTCCTTCAGTCCGGGAGGAATCGGGACAATACAAAGCCTGCCTGCTGTTTGCTGCCTTTTTTTTTTTTTTTTTTCTCCTTCTCCTTTTTTTTTTTTACTACTCCTGACTTTGAGGGAGCAGCCGTTTCCTTCCTGCTGTAGGCGTGCAGCCGGCACATGACAGCTCATCGATGGATCCGTGTGTGTGAGCGAGCACATGAACCGCAGGGACAGGAGCCAGCCCGGACCTCCCGGGACTGAGCTCTCGCCGTTAACCCACGGAACCCCCGCTCTGCCCAGAGCACATCTCCCATCATCGTCCTCCCAGGGCACCCGTTCATCCCGGTCATGTGCTTTGGACACACTCACGGGATTCAGGGTCAGCCCTACAGCAGATTTCAGACCGTTGGAAACCCTTCCCGGGAGGAGGAATGTCTCCATCTCCCTGGCCACAAAGCTGGAGGCTGGACAGAGGGTAACAAAGCTTTCTTACACACCTCCAAAAATCTGCAGGAGTTCCCTGGGGATACAGGCAAAGCTGGCCTCCTCTTGCCCCAGAATGGGGAGGGGAAATGCTTCTACTGGGCCGACCAGGTATCTTCACTCTCATCTCTGTGTGTCTGGGAACTATTCGAACCGAGGTCTCCTGAGTCTGATGGACCACTTGAAATTACTCTCACTGGCCATCAGATTTCTGATCTCTCTACACATCCCAGGTCTGTTCTTAAAGTTAAGGTTACATGGAATCAAGCTGTCTTCTCTGGATCCTTTGAAAGGTCATTCCACCACCATCATTCTTCTCTCAGTTTCCAATGGCACTTAGCAAAGTTTCAAATCAATACCAATTTTTTCTCTCCATGGCTTGTCAGCCAACTTCAGCACTACTAATTAAGCTCTTCTGGGTCCTGTCATCCCTTGGCTTAGATGATTCTTTCCTCTAATGATTCCTCTTCTCCCACTCCCACCACACCTGCACACGTTCTAATGAGGATCATCCACCAGCTTTCTGTTCCCCATATTTTACAGGCTCCTCAGTTTCCTACTCTACACAGAAAGCACAAGAAACAAAGAAGAAATCTTGTCCAGTCTTTCGTGACTGTTTTTTCAGTCATGAAAAAACTACAGTGTCTCTATGCAGACACAAATCTTTCTGCACTCCAGACCTTCAACCCAAGTTCAGGTTCCAACAAATACGTGCAAATGGCAATGGTCAGAGTTTGGCTTTAAAACAACAGGAAGAAATGTGATGTCTAAAGGAGAGAGTGTGTCACCAGCTTGAAAACAACTGCCAACATGCCCAGTGGGTATTATTGGCCATGTTCTTCACTGATTAGGTATTTATCAGCTGAGAAATTTTCAGAGGTACTGAGTATCCTGAGAGGGGCTGCAGAGGCAGCCACTGACCCTCTCTACCCTCACTCTCACCTTTCCCATTAATAGAAGGGCTTCCAACTCCCACTGCTCTTTGTAATTGTGTTTATCATCTCAACCCAGCCCAGCAACAGCAGTAAGTTAAGATATTTACTATGGGAAAGGGTGAAAGGAACAAGTTCTGGTTATGGTATCCCACGTGTGGTGAGGCTCCTGCTTGGCTAACGAAGTGTGAATACTGATAAACCTCCTGGCTGTGCCTTTTAGCCTTGCCCTGCCATGGCTCCTGAATCAGCTCAGCGTGGGTGAGCTGTGGGTAGGGGAAGGTTCATGATTAACTGCTCACTGCTAACAGAAAAATGGTTTGCAAATGAGTTACTTTAATCCCCAAGAAGTGTCTCCAGTGCCTACAATTTGTATGGTCCCATTGTACTCTTGTAACAGGTGTTTCACTTCCACAAAGCAGTTCTGGGTTTGTTGGCAGGGGAATAAGCTGCATCTTTGTGGAGTGACAGTCTATCATCCTTTCTACACACATTATTTTCCCTTTTGCCCAAATCATACAAAGATATTCACTGATCAAGAATCCATCAGTCACTTGTCAATTACAAACAGAAAGTTAAATGCAAGAGACTAAACAAACTGAAGCAAAAAGTAAATTCTTCACATCTGTATTTCTACCATGTCTGAAAATTCACAGATTTTGATCTGCCTTGGGAGATAAGTCTGTATATAACAGAATCATATAAACCATTCCCATTCCCTTTCTGTGGTTTCAAGAGGATAATACTCATATCCTCAAAAGAATCACTTAACTTTATCTCCACATCCTAAAGTGATTCAGTCTTTGAAAAAAAGAGTTGTGATCCGAGTTCTTGTTACATTTCCAAATTTCATACAACAGGCTGAAATAAAATATTGGCATTTACAACAAAACCACAGCGTGGTAATTCCATAAATGATTCCTTCAGCTTCTAAGACCCAGTTGCCTTCAGTGGACCACCACTTCAAACCTGAACTTTGCTGACTGGCTTAGCAATTTGTTCCTGCTATCATGTGACAAGTTTTTGAAGCTCACATGTGTAATGGGGCATTTGCTGCCAGTATCAAAAGAAGGAAAAAAATTAAAAATATAGTAGAACATGAGGTTCCAATTGTCTGATAAGCAGAAACATCTGTTGGAGTCATGAGCAGTTGATTAGTGGAGTTCATTCCCAGGGTAAGGCTCCAGTAGATCAGCCCTTCTATCTAAGTATAGGATTGTAGTCACTGGGAGATTTACAAAGAGGTACAAAGAAGAGACAGAAATAATTTCTGAGGGTACCAGGGTCCTTAAAAACCAACTATAACACAGCAGTCTTGGGCACTGCTTCACATGATACCAGCATGTAAAATTAACAGCTGTATTTAAACTTCCCCACAACAGCTAAACATCTGCCAGTCTTTCAGCTATAAACTGAAAGACTGGTTTTAATGCTGATAACTAGAGACTGTAAAAATTCTTCTGGAAGATAAAACACAAGGTACAAGCTGTCAGTCTGAGCATATTTCTTACTCGAAAAATAATCAGACTAGGCTGGGCTCAGCATACAGGTCAAAACAATGACAAAAACATGAGTTGTTTTTTAAGATGCTGCTTGGATTTCAACCGAGAGCTTTTCCACCTCATTACACTAAGACAAGGATTAACACCTGGGAACATTTGCACAAAAAGCAGAGGCTGATCAGAATTGCTAATTCAGCCTCTAAAGCTGCAGTCATACTGGATGGATAGAACTGAACTTTCATTAAGGTCACTGCTGCAGATCTGTGCTCACAACACCACAAGCCTTGGCACCCAGGAGTACAAGAAACCACCAGGAAGAGGATGTCCTTAAGGCTAAGCCTCTCCTTCATTAACCTGAATATCTAATTGTAGGTTTACTGGGAATCTCAACCCAACTCTTGTTCAATTCCTGGTGTCGGTGGCCTGACCTGACCTCCCAGTTTCCTGGTGTTCCATCTGCATCCACCTGTCACCTCATGCCTATTCCCCATCCAGGAATGGGGTACTGTTACATTAAAAGTAACAACTAAAACTTGGTAGCCAGCAATTTCACTTCCCCTCCTGACTTTACTGACTATTTTGTCTTTATCAACACCATAAAATAACAAATACAAAATACCTTGTAAGACTGGTGGGGTTTGTGTTCAGTACACAGTTGGATTCAACTTACACAATTTTGGGAGATTTTTATTATACAGAAATAAAAGGTGTCCCCCTTTTATCATGAAGAACAAACTTCCAAGACGTTACAGTTACCTAAGCAAATGGCATTTTCTGAGGGCTATCAGGGGGTTGAATTCAGGCTGTTTTCAGTCTATCTAAAGCAGAAATATCTCTTCACACTTTTAAACTAAAAATTATATTTGACTGTAAAAATTATTATCAGATGTTCCTAAAAGAACTTGTTTCCATCTGAACAGATACAATATTTACAAGTATTTTTCTGCCTTTCAGAAAGTATTGCACTCCCACCCCTGAAATCCCTTCCATGCTTTCCAGTTCCCTGTAAGAGCCTCTCTAGCATTAAGACCCTACCACGTGCTTGTTTTTTCTTACCTAAGCTTACAGACAGGAGGGGAATTCACCTGCCAGCACCTTTCTTGAGGTGCCAGTGAAACCAGAGATGTTCACTGGCTCTGACAACAGATCCAACCATCCTTTCCTATTTGAACATGTCATCGACTTCTGAACCCACATGTTACAGTGTGTGAGTCCAAGCATAACCTCATTTGGCTTTTCTCAGCACACATGTGGATCCTCTTTCCAGTGCTCCTTCCTGAGAATAAGAGTGAAATTGTTTCATCCAGGGGCCTTTTGTTGACCCTCATGGCTGGCCCTTTGGCTAAACCTGACTTCTGTGGAAAAGATACATTCAGTTCTTCTCCCCTCCCACATAGCCTGAGACCTTCTGTGTGTGGTTTCCCCCTTTGTTTCTCCAACAAATCTTTTTTTACAGCTCCTCACTGTACACATGGACTATCTTTTCCAAATCACTTGAACTCACTGGATGTAAGCCAGATGGAACATAAACTTCAGACACCTACCCAGGCACAGCTATATGCCTAATAAGCTAATTATTGACTTAATAAATTCAGGCCCTTAGCAAGGGTTCTTGTTTCAGGCCACAAGCTACTTTACCAGGAACACTTAACTTCTCTAATATAAATAGTTTACACCTGGCTATCTTGGCATATGAGCAGATAAAGCTGAAGTCCATCCACAAACGACCAACAGACCTGCCCTGGGTCACTCTTATCAGGCCTAGAGGCTTTCATTCCCTTGTTAACTTTACTAGATAAGTGCCACCTTTTGTCCAAAACTGCAAGCACTTTCATGGATTGCCATTAAGATTTAATGACAGACTTTGTTGTTGCAAAGACATCTCATGACACAAAAATTCTAGTCATCAGTTTGCTAATACCATAAAATTAACGTAAATTTATATAAAAGACCTAAATTCGCAAAATTATTGGTTCTGCTGCACCTCTAGCTCTAAAATGAGGGTAAGTTCTTAATAAAAAATGAGGGCTGAGATGAAAGATCTCTGGTGAGCCACAGCATCTCCAGAAGACTTGGGGTCGCTTTCTCTCCACCATGATTTACAAACAATAGAAACCTCTAAATGTTCTGCTCATCATGAGTGAGCTATGGGACAGCTCTGTGCACCTCAGCATCAGAGGTGGAAGAAGGTGCACTAAATCAGAGCAGAAAGATATGGAAACGGAAGACACAGCTCTGTCCCTTCACACTGTGCACACTCATGGCTTGTGTCATTAATTGTACTGCTCCAGGAGACACACACAGCCTTGAATGAACAGAGGTTTGGGGATTTATCTCATTACTGGGCTGAGGAAAGATAAATACCACCAACACTCAACGGCCAGGATCTGTCTCATTTCTGCCTTCTCTTCCCAAGAATGGATGGCACCAGCTCCTGTGCAGAGGCTTTGGACTAGATAGAACAAAAGGAAGGGGCACTGGAAAAGGCTCTGGGAGCCACAGAGCACAGGGAGCAGAGCAGGCACTGCTTGGTTTCAGTGTCTGTCTCCGTTACGAGTAAGAAGGCCTCAAGAGCCGGGGTGTGGCAGCTCTCTGGCACAGGCAGAGCGGGCGCGGGAGCCGAGGGAGGGTTTCCTCCAGGACAGGCTGGAGTGTGAGCCAGGGCAGGAGGTTCCTGTGCCACTGTGAGCCGGGCTCCAGCCTCTGCCAGAGCCGGGTGACTCATGGTGGGGGGGGAAGGCAAGACTTGGCAACCTGGGCTGTCTCACACAGCAGCAGGTTTTGTTCTCCACGGGATAACCCAAGGACTGTGTGGCACACGGCCAAACTCCTGAGTAAAGGACTGCAGTCCTTGCCCCTCTCTGGCCACCTTCCTAACAGCAAAGGACCACATCAATTCATGCAGCACACAGACTTGACGCATCCTCATCGTCCCTGCTCCCCAAACAATAGGGGAAGGCTGCACAGGAGTGATGCTGGTGGGACCAGGAGTCTCCTGCTCCTTTCCCCTGCAGCAGTCAGACCTGGCAGGCCCCAGCAGCTGGGAATATCTGCCTGGGACAGGACGCCACTCCCACGAAGCACAGCGAAACCAGGGCTGTGATTCACAGGGGGAACCACTTCCCTTGGGACCGAGGTAATGGCTCCCATTTCCTGCTCTTTACCTACCCAATTTTTAAGGTTCCCATCCTCACCACAAGCATCACACAGCTTGCACAACAGCGGCTGGGCTGCTGTAGTTTATAGCCCAGCAATTCAAGGTGTTTCTGGTTGGTATCTTTAAAGTTGGGATGCACCTACTTGTGCAGGGCTTGAGGAGAGCCCTGGGAAATGCCACCTTCCTTTTGGTAAACTCCTTCAGCATCACCATACATTGCTCTTGGGGCTCCTGAAAAAAACTCAGGCCCTGTGAGTTTAATTAAGCCCCCATTTCCCATCTGGATAACACATCCATGGTCTGGCTCCTGTGACACACTGAACACTGGGACCTGTGGCTGGCACTGTGTTCTCTGCAAAGGGGTTGAGTAACCATGTTCAAAGGATAACACAGCATTTCACTGCAGTGGCACTGACTGTGTGATTAGTTAGGCAGGTGACAGTGCTCAGTGTTGAAGTCTTTTCTGGAAAGCAACCATCTCAAAAAAGGTTCAAAGTATGATACCCCAAAAGGAGATACAATTAGGAGACACAGTCACCATTTTTACAAATCACCGGATCATAAGATAATTCATGTTTAAAGGAACCCCAGAAGGACATATAGTTCAACCTCCTGCTCAAAGCAGAGTCAGCTGTGAGGTCAGACCAGGTCACTCAGGGCTCTAACTGGTCCATTTGCCTTTAGGATGCCTGTTGCAAGCATTGATGAGTTTGGGGTTTGCATTAAAGCAGAAGAATTTGCACTTAGTGAAAAAGAAATTATAACAGCCTTCAAAGTATCAATGAATATGATCCACAGACTACCAGGAGTGAATTAACAGCAACAGACTCCCCAGTACTAATTCCTCTGTTCTGATTTCCAGTCTACTCTGCTAAAGCAATGAAGGGTGGTTGATTCTCTAAATTCTCTAAGTTTGCTCTCCACAAATGGCAATGCCATTGCCAGCCTTGAGCACACGGGTTTGTACAGTTTTCATAGAACCACACTTACCAGCAAAGTGTATTTGCTTCCTGGCCAAATACACTAACAGTAAAATGTTGGCTTTCTATAAACTGCCTGCAGAGCCCATCCCTGGAAGCAATAAGCTATTGGTTAAAGATTTCTTAGATTCCTAGTGACGTTTCCCAATAATGGTCCCATTCATAAACACAGATTACAGTTCCTACACACGGCTTTAACAGCATTAGCTCGTTCTAAAGTGTGCTTTACCCTGGCTTATCAGAACAGTAGCTGAATTCCTCCTATGGCAAAAGGGCAAATTCAGATACCTTTACTCACCTTTTTCCACCACGAGTCTCACTGAATTTACTGAAGACTGATGATCAGACAATGGACGAAGGGCCGAGCCTGCACACGGGGCTAACACAGAGTTACCATTACACCGTGGGACTTCAGACCACCTCTGTGGTGGAAAGGGCCCCAAGTTTTCTAAATTTCACCTTCAAATCACAACCCTTCCCTGTTTTATCAGTGTGGTTAAAGCAGTGAAACCTTTTGAGGTAAATTTATATTTTCTGAATTCTACAGTTGAACTTAATTCATATACTGGAAGGACACTGTCCTTGATTTCACTATAACTGCATTCAGACAAAGGACTGCAGATGGAATAGTCTCTAAAAAATACCAACATCACTAAAGGTGCTCTGCTGTAATGACAGAGTATGGAAGACAGGCAACGTTTTTCACTTTAAAAGCTTCATGTGGGCACTTTCTGAATTCAGAATAGATACTGTGCTTCTGGCAGTCCTCCCACTGCCACTTCATGTGTTTGTCTTCCCAAAACCACACATCTTCCAAAGCTCTGGGTCACAAAACATGACACAAGGTGTATGCTGGGACCACAACCAACAGCCACCCAGAAATGCCAAGGGGAAGAACTTTATTGAGTGGTATTCCCTAAATTCCAACACAACCTTTTCTGGCTACCCCCTACCTTGTTTGGCAGAGGCAGGAGAATCCCTTTGCCAGGGTTTTCTTAAACTTTTCTTTGCTATGTTTAGTGTCCAAAGCCTACAGCTGTAAATGGTCCTCCTAAATTATCAAATTCCATAGGTGTGTGTCACCTCCTGCCTCGTGGTACCGGTGTCTATCACCCTCTTCCTTATTGCCCGACCAACGATCCCCTCTAATCACCCTCTTCCTTATTGTCTGAATATTTCCTTTACTACCATTCACACATGGGAATAACTTGTTCTAACGTTTTACATGACAGATATTTCAGAAACCAGCAGTATAAAAGCAACATTAGAAATACAGACGAGTTCTCAGCTAATAAAGTGCATTAAATGAGCATGTGGCAATCTCCTTTTTCTTTTCTTTTTTAATCTATACCATCAGTACTCTTAACCCCACCTACTAAATCCACAGCACACACCTAGCAGTGGTACAAAAGGAGCTACAAAACATGTTTTAAACTCAGAAAAAAAGATGGGATGGTGTGCCAGATGAGTAAAGAGCAGCACTTCATCCCTGCAACTGCAGAACCCGGTTTTATAATAATAATTGTTTGTGCTGCTGACTTCCTTCAACACCTGTGACCCTGCTTGTTGTGGCCTCATTGCCTGCTGGAAACTTGGCAAAAGACAAGAGAAGAGATATTAGGGAACCAATGCTACATCCTGAGAGAGGCCATAAAGTCCAAAGGTTGAGTAGGATTGCCAGGAGCAGCCTGATAAAGGAAGGAAGCATGTGGCTCTGAGCAGACAAACCGCTGCGCCCGAGTACAACGTGTTCAGAGGCTGGAGCTGCACCCCAACGCCTCCCACGCGCCACAGAGCACACACTATCCAGGGACTCTTCCCAAACAGCCCCCTTGAAAAGGAATTATTTTAAGCCCCCTTCTGAAATGAGCATGTGACTGCTCAGTGCCAGAATTTCACAGATCTTAAATTTTTAAAAAACACTCCTCTTTATTAATTCAAATTAAGGTAGGATGATTTGTTGACTGAATAAAAGAAAAAAATCCTGTGCAAGACCCCTTCTGAATTAGCATATTCAAGCCTGTCCAAAATCTGGCTCCAGTAAAGAACTTGTCCTTAAAAATCTATCAGACTGTAACTAAGCTTGTCACTTGGCATGTGGAATAAATAAGCCAATAATCAGATCCTTCAGAAATTTTCAATTAAACCTGTAAAACTGCCTCATAAAACACCCAGCATTTGAAGAGTTTTTATTCAGGAGAGTACAGTACCTAAAGGTTTCACATTAGGAAGAGCACAGGGCATTAATAACTCTTTCCCCCCCTCTTCCCTACTCACCACTCGCTCAGTTACACGAGCACAATGTTTTGTGATGCCACACTGTGAATCTGAGCAGAAAACCCTTTCCTGGCTTTCAGCACAAATGAAACCAAGAGCCCAGCATGGCCCCACAAAGGACTGAGCGAGCACAAGCAAAGAGCAGGACTGGCAGCCAGGGGAGGGAGGAAAAAGGACACGGATTGCTCTGAGCTCATATTGCTGCTGAGCACTTTCTATTATAAAACCATAACCTAATATGCTTTCAAGACTCCGGCTCTGAGCTGCTTCCCACCGTGCGTCTCCTTCCCTGCACGGATCCGACAGGGATCTATCCTGTTCCCGAAATGCGCCGGCGCGTCAGACACCGCTCTATTATATTTTCATCAGTCACTAAACAAGAGGAAGGAGAAGCCCAGCAGTGCCCCTAAACACAACCTCTTCCTTGAGAAGCAGCAGCACAGTCCATAAGGACGGCTCTCCCTGTGAGTGCAATGCCTGGCTCGGCAGAGCTGTCCTCCCTGGGGAGCTCAGCTGTGGGAAGCAGGAGCAAGGAACTGCCTTTTTAGGACTGTGGCTGAGCGGGGCCGGGAAGCGCTGGGGCAGGATCAGGGCTCCAGCAGCAGTTCCTTGGCCTTATAAGGACAAAGCCAGGTATTTTCCCAGCCAGCACATCCAGGTAAGGCCAGGCAGGACTTCCCGGGATCTCCCACTGCCCAGGGAGACCCTTGGCCTCTGCCACACTTGCTCGGTGCAGACCTACAGCCCCGCTGTCCCCAGCCTTGGAGCATTTCAAAGAGGCATTATTAGGAAACAGGGAAGCTTAATTAACTAATTGAAAGATCGTTTTGAGATCTGCAAAGCCAGATGGTTTGTGGGTGAACCATTCTTGATATTAATGTGACATTTTAAGGCATTCACAGCAACATTTTGGAGTGCAAGTCTCTAATGTCAGGCATCTTTTTAGCTTCCTACATAAGAGAGAAGGTTTCCAGAGGTGAGGGGCAACTGGATTCTCCAAGGGCTTTAACAGAAGGGACAGGACACCCAAAGATCCAGACACTCAGCAATTTGTTTAAGAATCTTTAAGAACACACACAATTAAGACTCCTCTCCAGTTGCCTAAAAATTAAGGCTGCTTGACAGAAAAGTCAAAAGGTTTCAGTTTCATTCAGTTTAAGTGAGATTTCTTGTTATTACCTGTTTTATTTGTCTAAGAGGCAAAACAAACTAAAGCACTTCAAGACAAATCCACCTATATAGGATACGTGTGTAAGCAGCCCTGACCATGAACTCTCCCATATTGTTGCTCTTTTTTACTTTCCTGACTCTGATTTTTGTAAGTAAAAAGAGGCGGCTGTGACTGAAAGAGAAAAGAAGTACCACTTTCCCTCGACAATATCCATTTTTAAATTTGATTTTTGAAACTTTGTCAGAAAAATGGCCACAAAAATGGAGCATCCTTGAGTATTTTTCTTTGGGGAAATAAAAAAAAGTAATTTCCCTTTAGATATGGTTAAAAAACCAACTTGCAGTATAAAGTTAAAATGAGACACTACCCACCCAGGATTAATCCAGCTTCTGAGTTGTGAATGTGAAATGGCACATTGAAATTCAAAGAATTACCAAGATATTTACCATCTTAAGTTTTTTGAGGTTAAACTTTGATAACTGCCTGACTGGAGACACTGACAAGTGTGGGTTTAGCTGAAAGTAGCTACTTTAAAGATATGAGAATGGCTTGACAGTTTTGATCTGCACTTTTTAAATCCACAGACAAGTGTCTGCTCTGTATCCCAAACTACTGCACCATTTGTGCCTTCAGGTAACAATCACAGCAGGAAGACCAAAACTTGGATTCCTCTTGCCACATCCCACTTGCAACATATTGGCAAGAAAACATGGGAGAAGTACTAATTGCCCCTGGGTAATCACAGGGCGTCCGTTTCTAGGATTCCTTGTGAGAGGCCCATCAGCAGAAACGAGGCCACGGACAACAGGAAAAATTACATTAATTAAATACATTGAATACGTGACAAACTTAGTCTAAGTTCAGACGTGCAGGATTTTCTCCAGTTGTTGACTGGGCTGGGATTACGTTTCCATAGCTCCAAAGGAGCACCAGGGCAAGGCTACTTTCATAAAAGGAATTAAAGTTTTGACACCAGGTTTCATATTGTAAATTTCTCCTTTAAAATAACCTGCTTGCCAAAGCAGTTCAGCTGCCAGAAGGGGAGAGAGGCTGGGAAACTTTATTCCCTCTTAAAAGCAATGAGTGGGCTGTGCTGCTCAGGTACCCAAGGCATCGCTCCAGAACCAGGGAGCATTGGCTCATTAGGAGCAATTAAAAAAAAATTCTGAGGGGATTTTAAAAACAACAACTTCCCAAAACAAAACATGCATATGTACCACATGCATTTGTTTATGCAGCTGTAATGAGTGATGAAATCCATTTATGAGCTGAAGTCACAAGATTCTAAGCAGGTCTTTGTTTAATCTCAGTAAGTCATGACATTTCCCTACTACTTATAATAATGTGATTTGGATCAACATTTTCAAACTTATGCACCTGGTTTTTAATACTGCTCACCAACTGCACTTCTCCTCTGCTTCTCTGCAGACAGAACAGGCTGTTTTGGAGGCACCACTTCGATCAAGCACCCTAAAAACAGATACAGAGACCTGGGTTTAGTTGAACACACGCCTGCAGCTCTTGAATTCAGCACATCTTCTGCAGCTCTTACTCAGACTGAGACTCTGGGCAACCTACAAAGAGCGTAAATAAAAATCAATGAGACCATTAGTGGGATGAATACTTACAGCATCAGCCCTTCTATAACCACAAAGTCTGCCCAGATGGATGCCCTTAAAAGACTTTCAGAAGGTTTGCTCCAGACAATGGCTCTCGTTCCAGCACGTTGCTGTGACTTGGGAGAATAAAGTGAAGATAAATGCAGCTGTTTCTGCTTACATTAATGCAGCATTAGTGCCCTCGGTAACAAAGGTAGGACAGAGTATGCAGGAAAATAAAAGATCCAGCACAAACAACTATTAAGTTACATGTTTTGTGTATTTATAAACTTTGCTAGGCTTTAGATGTATTATTATATAGCTTTAACATCAGTAATCCTGCATATAAATCAAGACCATGTTTTTAGCTTTGTTATTAAGGAGAAGAAAAAGGGCAAAACCAAAGATATTTGGCACTGCTGCTTTTGTCATTACACTGCTATCAGCTTTGCAAACAGCTCTGATGTTTTGTGAGGATCAGATCAAAACTAAATGAATCCAGGTCCAGTGGTAGCACAAACGGAGTGATTTTGTATTAGCTCTTTCAAAAATGGAAAAAAGGTTAGACTCCTGGGCTGAACAAAGTCAGTGTACCCAGTGCACCAGGACAGGACATCCCAGACAGAGGGAAGTTCTCTGGGCCTGTAAGGTGTGAGGGGAAGTGTTGCTCCAATAGCCCTTCTCCGTTCTGTCTCTCCTTTGGCCCATTCAGCTCCTGCTCTCCAGAGTCCCAAAGGAGCCAGGAGAACAGGTGGATTTTCCAGTGTGTCAGCAAACCAAGATGGCAGGGGGATATAAGGACAATGCAAGGACCTTTCACCTGGCATGTTTTCTTCCAAGCAGCCTCTTTTCTATGTGCAAAAGCATAAAGTACAAGACAATTTGTCCAGCAGCTTGGACCCAAATTTAGGAAGGCTTTAACAAGGCCAAAGCCAGATATGCATAACCAGCAAAGTCTGTGCATCACCCAGCTGGCACCAACACAGTGTGTTCCTATTCCTTGCAATTTTTACAATTATTTTTGTTGATAAAGGAAAATAATATGCACTATTGCCTCAGAAATTTATATATGCTAGCTATATTCATGGGAAAATAAACTCAAATGCCACCTTCCTACCTGAATTCTAGGTCTATAAGGATTATATTTTATATTTCCCCATTTCCAAAGTCCTCTTTGGTTATTTTCCTTTTTCTTTTGGGATCTACTGCATCAGAATGTCCAAAAGAAAATGGCTGTAACTACTGAAGTCAGAGTAACAACTGAAAAACATGTATCAGTAAAAATCATTCTTTAATATGTCAGCCCACATGAACTAAATCCATCTGAAAACTTCTGAGAAGTTAAATTAAAATAAATAACTGTGAGAGTTAAGTAAACAGTTCCCTTGCTGGATTTGCTATAACTGAGTAAAACCTTTCTTCCTCTTTCCACATTAAAGGAGAGGCTTAAAACCACATTTTGCATATTTTATTCGTTCAAACCTTTTCTAACCTGGTTCCCAGGTCAGACCAAGTCTAAAAAAACTTTAAAAAGTGAATCTAACATTGTTCTAAAATAACAGAATCCAGTGGAATGTGAACAACAGAACTATCAATAAATATCTGCTCTTATTCCCAGACCCAGGGTGGAATTCTAAACAATTTTTAGCCCCTAAGATTCACAATTTATTGAACAGAACTTGCACACCAGCTTTAGCAATCGATGTTACCCATCTGATGCCTCTGAATGCTTTCACCAGAGAGAGGAACTGCACGTTTGGAGGAAGAAAAACATTTCTGTGATTGTTTTAAAAAATCACAGTTGAAAGTTTCTTGAAAGGTCAGAAAACAAGTTCTCCTGGTAGACACAGATTAGCAGGCAGAGGGTAGGCAAGGTGCTCAGGGTGTAATGGGAAGGGTAATCCATCAGATTGATAGCAGCACTATGTATATGGTACAATTATATCTTATCTCCCCAGCCCTGCAACCAAAATAAACCCCATGGAAGCCTTGGAGTCTGCTTCTGTTGTCTTTAAGTACACACCCCTTAGGGTGGCGACCCAGGACACACCACACGCCTTTTACCTCATGTAAGACAAAAGCAAAACAAATATAATCAGTATTTTTCCTTTTAGGACTCTCACTGAGCCTCTTTGATGTGTTTTCCCTAATCGTTTTCTCTTTTTAATCATCACACTCAGGGGTTTCTCTGAGCTTATTATGGTTTAGGTTTTATGTAACCTCTTCCAGGCAGGCGCCTTCCCAAGCTCCCAACACAGCAACTGCTGTAACAGTACACAGCAATTCTACACCAAGGAATACCTTGGCCAAATGAAACCAAAAGGGAAATTTAGATGAGTACATTCTGCTTAGGTTGGAATTTTGGCTCAGACACAAAAGTTCACACTCCTGGTCTTGCAAAAAGAAGTTCTAATGGAGATACTGAAAATGAAAGTACCTCTTCTACTTCAAAGCTGAAAATCCGGCCGCTTCTACGAAGTGTTTTTCTGCTCTGGGAAATTTTACTTATCTACACCCATTCATGAAGGGGAAATCCTTGGTCCTGCAAGTTACCTGTGGGTTTGCCATTCCCTTGACTAGCCCTGAGACTCTGCCAGTATGATTTACTGGCATAAAACTAGTTAAATTTCCAATTTTCATGTGGCTGCTTGCCAATATTTCTTTGTCTTAGGAACAATTATTCACATTTACATTTTATCTTGATTCTCTTTAGCAACGTTCCCATTTACATAGAGAATCCTTCAATGGATGACATTCATGTCAGTTTTACCTAAGAAGTGCATTGGTGTCCTATAGTTCTAAAATTTTCCTGATCCACTCTATTAACAAAATGGCTCAATTAATAGCAGGAACTACGTAATGGATGAAATGGAATACCTATAAAATGTCCTGTAAACAGCTGCCCCCCATCTAAGCTGCCAGCAGATTCATGAGGTTCTAAAGTTAATTTCCATTTACCAACTAAGAATTACTGATACCACTGATACTCGTTTCTGTTGTTCCATGTCAGGACGCTGCCCGTGGAGGAAGCAGGAGCTGGGACAAGAACTGGAAACATTTCCTTCACGTGGGAAGGTGCCCTGCTAAGAAACTCCTTATTGAACCTGACAGCAGGCGTATAAACAACATTAGAGGGAGTGCTCACACATGAACTCCCAATAAAGGGGAGGACAAGGCGGTGAAAGTCATAGCTATTACAAGACAAATACAAATTAAAGGACATTGTTTTTAATCTCCAGGATACTAAAATATTTTTTGAGAGCTCCCAGTGTTTGGAGGAGGAGGGAGGGAAAGAAGGAGGTAGGAGAGCAGTGGGTTCTGCTGAGACTTTTCTTATGGTTTCTATCACCTTTTGTGGGAAAATCATTCTAGAGAAAAGCAAGAGAGGATTTTGAAACTAACAGAAAAGGACTTGCTAAAAGGTACTTTGCCCTCTGTAAAACTTCCCATGGGGCCTGAAAAAGCACCCTGAGCATGCCCTTTATCACACAGCTTTGCATATGAAATGCTGTTTGTTTCAGAGGCAGTTGTATATTTTTACCTGGGGGGCTATTCCTGTAAATTGTCTCCTGCTTACTGATCTGTGAGAAGCAAGTGAAAGAGTCAGAGCTACCATAAAGATATAAGTACAATTACTGAAGTTCACGGGATTTTCAACATTTCCCCTCCTTACCCCAAAACTTTAACCTCTGGGTGAACACTGCCGTATATATTTTTTGTTTGGCTGCCTGGTGGGCCACCTGAAAATCATCAGCACTCTGAGAAGAAAGCTGTTACGGTTTATTCCTAATTTCCTTAAACCGAAGTCCTGCTGTGCATTACCATTTCCCAGAAAGGTGCATTGTTCTATCAGCACCCCTATCAAATTCAAGAGCAGAGACGCGCTGTCGGGACGTGCAGCAGCTCAGATAGGCCGGGCTGTTGCAATCCTGTTGCAATCCTGCGCAGAAAACAGAACGTTAGCGCTGGCATGCTGCTCCCACGCCCTCCCCTCTCCAGGCTTCCCATTAACTCCGTGACACCCTGCAAGGCACAGGATTTATTTACACAACACCGCTCTTGAGACGAGCCTTTGTTCGGCTGCAATGTTGACAAGGCTTAGGAAGCACTACCCGCCGAAGTAAAGGTGTATTAAGCATCAAGTGAGGATGAATGAAACGCTTTGAGACTCGCTTGATCGAGTTTCCAGCTGCAGCACAATTCCCTTTCAGCCAGGAGCTGTTGGGACAAACTGGGGAAGCTCCCGGCTTTCACGGAGAGCAGTGGCTGCCACTCACTCGCGGTGGTTCCGCGAGGACTTTAACCCGGGACGTGTGGTGACACCCTGAAAAGAAGCTGATTCCTCTCTGCCCCGCCGTTCAGGTTTTTGCTGGGCTGGAGCTGGGATGTATTTCCCAACACCCTTCACCTCACGGCTGTGTCAGCGCCAGGGAGGGGACAGCGTGGGAGCCGGAAGAAGGCAGGACTGGCTCTTGTGTCAGCAGGGCCGGCCGAGCACACGGCGCACCCGACGTCATTCCAGGCGCTGCTGATTTACATCTGCTCAGGAGCGCTCCTCGGCTTTCCTTAAAAAGCATTGCTATCTGGAGAGCAGTTTACAGCGTAACATAGGTGTAAAAACAGGCACGGAAGCTCAGGGGCAGATTTATGGGGTGGAAGTGTCCAAAGGGGCCGTAAGCTTCTCCTCCCCACTCCTGCGAGGGGCAGCGGCTGTGGCACCCACCCTCCTCCCTGAGGGGGGTATAAGGCAGGAGAATTCCCGTCTTTCGCGTGGTCATCTTCTTGCCAAAGGTTTGGACTGAGAAAAAGGGCTTATTCTTTAAAAAACGACCAGTGGGAAGCTGGAGAGGTGCTGGAGGCTGTGCCTCAGCATCCCCCTTCTGGGAAGCCGCCATGTGGTAATTCCTCCTACATGAACAACTTCAAATCACTGTCAGAGCCCCTCAAAGCAGAGGCTCTTAATGTAAGGAAAACAAAACAACTCCCCTAAAAAGCAAGCCCATAGTAACCGGAAGATATTTGGTCCAAAATGTCAAAGAGTGACCAGAGAGTTAAACTGGCATAAATCTAAATGCCAGTATATGCTCCACACAGTCCTGGGTCAGATTCAAAATGCATTACAAGGCTCATGAACCAATAAAAATGTCAACGATTGATATCCTAAAAGCAAATGGGGGCAGTAACAAATATTTTATACCAACAAGTTAATCCTAGATCTTCTTCCGGATGAAAATCCATTGCTTCTCCATACCTATTCCTTAATGCATTTTTAAAAATAAAAATAGTTCATACCACTCATCCAGCATTTATTCCCCCCAGATCTGCCTGCTTTACTAGGACTTCAGTTTCACTATGTCCATTTTACAAGCAGGGAGATCAAGCTACAAAGATGTTAAAGGTGATTAAGGGTCATTCAGCAGGGAGGCAAAAGCAGGGAAGAGTGCAGTTCCCATTTGAGTTGACTCTGTTCTCCTGGTTTCTCTTTGGGTATACAGAAAATAAGATTACTTCTCATTAAATTCACATGGTTATATTAAAGAGGTGAACAAATTTTTTTGCCAAACTTTTAAAATTTTCTTAGTTGTCTTGAAGGGAAATATATTCCCCACCAGTACTGCTTAAGGGTTAGGTAAATACTCTGCTGACCAATAACATAAATGTGAAATATACCCCTGTTCTTAGTAATATTTATGTACTAATCCAGGGCTGAAATTGGCTATCATTGAACTGACCTCAGATCTCTGACATAAATGCCTATTTGAAGCACCTGGCAATGGGCTGGGAGCATCCACACCCAGAAGTGCTTTGTCTGGGCTTGCAGCTCTGCCAGCCACACACCTTTTCCTACATGGGCTGCAAGGAACGCAGGAACTGGAAAACATCAGCACAAAACGTGCTTATGTAGAGCAAGGCTACGTTGTGCCATTAGCTCTTACAACACACGTGCTTCACCTCCCTCACATGACTTACCTGAGCCCACAGCCCTCTCCTCACTGAACAGAAACCTCTGGAAATCTGTGCACGCTGCAGCTGGTACCCAGCTCTCTAAATACCACACAGCCGCTTCTGGAATGGCTTTCTAGTTGTTCCCTATTTAAAAAAAAAAAAAAAGTAAAATTTAAACCAATCTGAATTTCAATTTGCAGCCATCACAGCCTTTAGGCCTTTGCTTTAGTGTTGTCCTTTTATTCTGAAAATTCTCCTTGATCTTATGAACTTGTTTTCAACATATTCAAATGTTATGGCTTTCTATATGTTTCATATGTTCTCAACAGACTGTAAACAATCCTGTGAGCTAGCAACCCATCTGCCAAAGGCACCACCAGGTGCTGATGGACCTGCTCTAGCACACGTGGGAACAGTGGTCCTGAGCCCATTCCAAAAACACAAGATCTCAGGTAGTGCTCCTTATGATTCTGGGCTAAATTTTCCATCTCTTTTTCGTTCTGAAATAAGGGAACATGTAGATGCTGTAGTGTTGGCAGCTGCATACAAATTTTTCCACAGAAAAGAGGAAAGAACAGCAATTTTGAGGGGTTTGAGTATCCTGGTTCTTCTGTGAAGTCCTGAGGGTCTGCTGTGGGTAAGACTGGGACATTCCCAGTCCATGAGAGGACAGGGCTGCCTGCACAGGGAGGAGCAGCTACGTGTGTGATAGCTCAGCTGGGATCAGAGATCAGGTTGTTGTTTTATTAATCAGGTGGGACTGAGGAAGAGCAGCAGCTCAGTAGCACCTTCTCTAAAACAGAAGCCTTGAACTCTGCTTGTGCTTCCAGGCACCATCCTTCCCAGGCCATGCCCTTTCCTCCCTACATTGCCTTCCTTGGCTCTTTGGCAACCCTAACTGCTCCCACACCATGACTCCAACACAAATGACTGTCATCCACAGTGAATGTTTCCATTTGAATTACGTGAGCAGGCACTCTGTAAACTTCCCCACAGGCTCCACCACACTAATCCCTGGGAAGGAGCAACCTGCAGGACCTACTTTCACTGCTGAATGCTTTCTCTGTTGCTCCTCCTGTCAGAGCCATTACTTGAATTCAGACAGGTGTCCTTGCATCTGTCACCCACCAGCCACTGCTGACATTCAGGAACAGGAACTCGCTGTCCGTGTCCAAGCCCAAGCCCATGGCACAGAGCAGGAAAGCTTGACTGCTCCCTGGAAATCCCTGATCTCTGTGCTGCTTTTCACTGGGCAGTTTTGGTCTCATGCAGACTCGCTTCCTCCCCTTCTCCTGTTGCAAGTACTGCTTTATCCCAGGTTGCCAGGAGCCTACTGTGCCAACAGCTGCTAAGACAGAGCAAGGTGTCAACTTTGACAGGCTGCCAGATTGTTTATTAATTAAAAATTTAAGTACTCTGTATCTGTCCTGAGACCCTAATCAAAACTGAGCTATTTTACCAAGGGCTCTGAATGGTTAAATCCAGTTATTCTGAGGCTTTCAGTCACAACTGGCAGCCATAAATAAATCCATTTTGTTGACACTATGGTCTGTTTATTGAAATACCCAAACACCACAAAACTAACTTCAGTTCTCCACAGTGAAACCCCACCTCAGTAACATGGGAACAAATGCACGCTTCCAGCAGGATCTTTCCCCCTGCACACAATAAATATCTTTTCAAAGGCATTCACCTGCCTCCCCAGCACTCAGCATCAATATGTTTCTATTTGTGTGGTACATTTTTCCTGCTGCCAGCTCCCAATGCCAAGCAGAGCCGTCTGCTTCCCATATGCCACCCGTCCTCCAGTGCCTCCTCTCCTGCTTACCTTCCCTCTCTGGGCTCCCACTGTGGATCAACTGCTACTCTGCCAGCCTTCTTGGTGTGTAGAGGATTTTTCCGACTGCAGGCTCCACAGGATGGGAACTCTGCCCAAATCTCTATTTCCCGGAGCACCAGCTAAGCTGTGGTATAGAAATAATGAGCACAGAGACATTATTGGTGTGACATTTAGATTTGTAACATCCCAAACATCCTTCTAGAGCAAGGTGTCCCTGCCCAGGGCAAGGGGGTTGGGACAAGATGATCTTTAAGTTCCCTTCCAACCCCAGCCATTCCAGGATTCTAAAAAGCACAGGAAGCAAGGCCCCCAGAGTTCTTTTCAGACTCATCTCTTGACAAGGTAGTTAACTTCTACTTGCTCAGGGTTTTGATCAAAAATTTAAAAATACATACAAGTGTTGGAATAAAAAATCATAAAGTTTATTACTTATTTGAAAATATATTTCTGAGCACTTGCAGTGAGCACTGAAATCCTCTATAAAGACAGCTGGGAATAGGAAGCACAATAGTGAGAAATTTAGTATAACTATTGAGTGAAGAGGTCATCCCATCCACTTTAGAGACAATCATATCACATCTTTCATTCAGATGTTGCTGCGCATAAACATCCAGGGTTTGAATTGCTCAGGCAGCATTCTTAGGAAAATGGAAAATGTTTTCAGTGGTTCCTCCCTCACTTCTGCAGTTCTGTGTGTTTACAGCACTGCTGTCCTGCCCCAGAGGTAACCCAACAGGTCTTGCAAAGCCTCCTAACTTTGCCCCACCTCCACCATTCACAATCTTGTCTCTCTAACCTACTCATTTTCCCCCATTCCACAAACTATTAGTTTCAAAGAAATTCAGAGATTAATTAAAATGATTGGTGGGATGAGTAGGTGAGGGGGACAGGCTAAAGGGCTTGACAAGAAGAAAGATGAAAAGGACTAAGTGCGTATGGCTTGGTTATGCGATGACTAATGGAGGGTGGAGGAGATGGACACGATATTCATTTACAAGTGCCTGTGGTTCTGAGGAGCATTTTTCATGTGCAAAATGAAGACTTGATCAAGACTGGCTGGGTTTTTTTAGACTTTTGGTTCCAGAGTCCTCCACGTCAAGTTGTGAGTCCCACTCTTCCCCCAGCCTTTGCATTCCCACCTTTCCCTTGTGTCCCCAAATACAGCGATTTAATTTTATTCCAGACTCAGTTCCTGGATCTCCACGTGGCCACAGGAGTCCTACTGGGAGCAAAGAGCAGGAGGAGAGGCCACGGAAGCCGGGGGTGGATGAGGTGGCAGCTCTGCCACACCTCTGCTGTGCTGCAGACTTGGACCCACTTGAACCGACGACGCAAACACACCCTGAGGAACCGGGAAGGAAAGGGGACCAGCAGAACCTGGGAATTATTTTACTTCCACTTGGCCTAAGGAAACTCTGTTCCTCGTACCCTCTCACTCCCACCTTCTTTTACTAAGCTTTGATGGAGTAAATAAGAGAAAAATATTTGTTCCTTCTGACTCTTCAAACTCATGTCTCCCCCAGTTGGAGAAATCTGGTCTATAGTAATTCCTTAGGCAAGCATAAAGCAGTGTGAGATCCAGTAATTCTCAGTTTTATCCACTTTAAGAGGTAAAGCAGGATATCACATTTTGAAAGCATGAAGTGCTTTTTGTTTAAAAAAAAAGGCAAACAATCTATATATAATAATTTTCTATACAATAAAAATGTTACAGAAACTTCTCTGAGGAGGAGAAAAAAGCAAAATAGCCTAACATACCTAAAGAAAATTTTATGTTTAAATATTTAATATACATGTAATATATATATCTCTAATACAAGAAAAACCAGATTGAAAAATGGGGTTTTTTTCTGAGAGCACTGTTTCCAATATAAAAAAAACCAGAAACTGATATTCATCCTTTTTTCTTTCTTTTTTTTTCCCCAAATGATTTTGAAATAAGCCAAAAGCATTTGAGATACAGGAGTGAAACAAAAAACCAAACTCATTTATTCCTGGACACTGAATATTATTTAGACGGATGTGGTGTGTGGAAGAAATTTTAATTTGTCCCTGAAAAGCCATTTAATTATTCAGATTATCTGATTGCTTCACTCAGGCTTCTATTGATTGATTAGAGAAGTTTATAAATCAAAATCTGCATTACTGCTGCCCAACCCATCAGCCTCTCAGAAATACAGGGCAGGGATTGGCAATTCCTACCCACAAGTTTGTTTATTGAGCCATGTAAATGGCTATGGTTTGTACCTGGGTCAGGAAGTGTTCCTTCATCCTACTAAAGGAATATTTTCTTAAGGACGTCAGGAAAGGGGGAATAAAAGCCCTGAATTAATAGGTGTTTAATAAATCAGGGCATAGCCACCAGAATTCCCAGCTCCTTGGCTAATGGCCACGAAGGATCACTATCCATGGGTCCCACTTCTGGATTTGCTCCATGCTGAAGGTCTCAGGTGCTGAACCTGGGACTGAAATCTCAGTCAAGCTCCCCAAAGTCCCATATTAGGCAGAAAATCCCCTGGGAGCAGCCAAGAGCTCTTGTCTTTGATTTCAGAGCTCTCCTGCTCCCCACAACCTTCATGAGCACCTTGACTCTATTGCAGCCTGGACCAAATAACCCCCAGTGAGCAGCAATTAACGTAATGAGTGTCCCCCACAGCTACAGGGCCTCAGCTCCAACACGTCTCCAGCAAACTGGAATGTCTACTCCTAAAACTCCGCCTCTGCAGGAGGAAGGAAGTACAGAACTGAAATGGGTGGAGAGGAAAAAAAAATTAAATTAAATTAATCCCTCCAGCCCGATCTAACCCTCATTGAAGTTAATCAAAACCTTGCATTGATATCAGTGGGCTCTAAAGGCAGTTTTTCAGGTTATACAAATCCGTAATAAATAGAGTGGTTTAAACTACACTGAGCATGTTCCTCATAGTCTGAACTTTGCTTTCTAGGACAAAAGAAACATGCAGAAGAAAACGCCCCAAGATAAAACAAAACAACAAAACTCTTAACCTATTAAATACATAAAGTTAATCAGAATAAATTTTATGAGTAGTATTTGTCTATACAGCAAATTAATTGCGTGGCTTCCTATGTACCACAAACAACTCCCCATTTTTAGCTTTATTTGGAAATATTTTAAATACTTTATTTCAAAATAAATACCTTCACAAAATAAACTACTTAGAATTCAAGTCTTGCATTTCTCCAGAATTTCTTTCTTGCCCTTGATAAACATAAAAACTGCGGGGTGACACAGAGAAGATCATTAATGGGCTATCTCCGGGAGTTGTAACACATCGAGGACCGCCACGTCAGGTCCGACGAGATACCCATCTCTGACAGGAGCCAGGAGTGGATCCCTAGGGAGGCACACGAAACCAGGGATGCCCCCCCAGGCACAAGCCATTTGCAGCTCTGGGATTTCCAGAGTCAGTGTAGATGTTCTGTGATTCACAGACCTTACGTGATTTCTCTTCTGTGAATTCATCCAGTCACGTTAAAATCCCTCAGTCCACCCTTGCCAGAGAGTTCCAGCGCTGAACTACAGTTCAGTGAAGACATTTCTCTGGTTTATTCCGAACCTGCCAGTTTCATTTGATGCCCTTTGGCTCTGGTGCCAGAAGAGTCAGTCACTGGTCTCTATTTATCTTGTATGTAAAGATTAAAAAGGAATTAAACAACTGCTTTGAGCGCTCACTGCACTAATGAATTTCAGAGATCTTCTTATGCATGTGCAGTAACTTAGAGCTGTTTGGCTGAACTGTTTATGCAGCTGAAGTTTGAGTTACCTGCAACCCAGAGAGATGCTGCCTCTGTGAAGGCTGTGCAGACTGCGGACACCAGCAGCACACAGCGAGCGCCTACACGCAGTCCAAACTTTGTATTTTGTGCCACAAACTGTTAACACAAACACTGCATGTATTATTTCCATCATTCCAGTTAACACCAGTGCCCACCGTGTGGCCAGACAAGGCCAGGTGGGAACACCAGGGAAAAACGCCGAAGAAAAAAAAACCCAACGACTTCAAAGAGGGGAACTGAACCTTCACTTTTCTTTCACAGCTGCTGATGTTTCTGTTTGCTTCATTGCTCCTTCCTATACGGTAACTGGTAATTATGTCATTATATCCAGGAAAAAATAGCACTGGAGAATTTGAAAGTGTGTTTTCAAAACTGGACCTAAGTTTGTCAGCTTCACATATCGTGAGAAGGGACTGAACCTGACAGATCAAGTTCTGCACCGACAAAAAGCTGAACAGCAGGTAACAGCTTCGTGTTGGAAGCATACGGAGCACTTGTTGCGCTGCTGGCAGCCAAACACAGCAGTACAGCCCTGCAGTCCCTGTGCCACCCCGTATTGTCACCGTCTGTCCTCAAATACCTGCTGCACTTTATTCCAGAGGTAGCTGCCTGTCAGCATTCCCGAATCCCCACCACCCCGAGAGAAGGGTGTGTGCGGGGCAAGGTAAGAAAAACGAATCCCTTTTATCAGAGCTCTGCCCTGGAACGCCGCTCGCACAGAGCAGCTCCAGCGAACCAGACAGTTCCCATCTGTTGCTGCGAGGGGAACATGCCAGCACAGACTTTTCTCCTCCACCACGATCCTTCGGCTCCAGCCCTCATTTTCCCTCCCGACTAACCTGCACTTCCACAGCAATACTAGGGCACTGTCTAAAATTAGGCCGTCGCTGTCCCCTCCCCTTGGAAGACGAGTTCAGAGAAACCCATCCGCAACCCGGCTTTTTCCTGTCGGGTTTTATTTCCCCTCCGTATTCTCCCGGTTATTCCTGAGGCCGGGAATTGGCGTCCCGAGTCTCTGT
>VZTE01006591.1:670080-686131 GCA_013397775.1 Eulacestoma nigropectus
GGCCGGGGCCGGGGCCGAGCGCGGGCCCCCCGCGGTTGGTTCGGCGCCCGGGCAGCCCCGCGCGCGCGGGACGCGGTAACCAGATATTTCAAAAACAAAGACGTCAGCCCACACTGCCCCGCGCGCGCCCCCCCCCGGCATTACGTCATCCCACAAGGCCCCGCGCGCTCAAGAAGCTTCTGAGGGGGGGGGTGGCCATGGCGACCCGGGCCGGGTCCGCGCGCCGCTCCCTGGCCCCGCCCCCCCCGGGGACGGGGCGGCGGCAGCCAATGGGGAGCGCGCGGGGTGACATCATGCGCTATTTTTAGCGGGCTCGCGGCCGCTGATAAGTGAAGGGCTGCACGGCGGGAGCGGGCGCAGAGCGCGGGGCGGGCGGGAGCGAACGAGCGCGGGCGCTGGGACGGTGGAGCGGGAATAGCGCGGAGCCGGGCAGGGAAAGTACTTGTGACGGCGGAGCGGCGTCCCGGCACCACCGGCAGAAGGAGGAGGAGGGCGGCGAGGCGCCCCGCCAGGCCGGGCGGGCTCTCAGCGCGGCGGCGGCAGCAGCGATCCAGTAAGGCTCCGCGTTTCTCCTTCCTCGGCTCCGCGTTCCCCCTTCCCCGGGAGGGTCGGGGTGCCCGCGGGGAGCTGAGCGGCGGCCGGGCAGCTTCCCCTTCCCGGACTGTGTTCTATGAGTGCAAAGATGGAGCCTACTTTCTACGAGGATGCGCTGAGCGCCGGCTTCGCGCCGCCGGAGAGCGGCGGGTACGGATACAATAACGCCAAGGTGCTGAAGCAGAACATGACGCTGAACCTGTCCGACCCCTCCAGCAACCTGAAGCCGCACCTGAGGAACAAGAACGCCGACATCCTCACCTCGCCCGACGTGGGGCTCCTCAAACTGGCCTCGCCCGAGCTGGAGCGGCTCATCATCCAGTCCAGCAACGGGCTGATCACCACCACGCCGACCCCGACGCAGTTCCTGTGCCCCAAGAATGTCACCGACGAGCAGGAGGGGTTCGCGGAGGGCTTCGTGAGAGCTTTGGCGGAGCTGCACAACCAGAACACGCTGCCCAGCGTCACCTCGGCCGCCCAGCCTGTCACCAGCGGGATGGCACCTGTGTCCTCCATGGCCGGCAGCACCAGCTTCAACACCAGTTTGCACAGCGAGCCCCCGGTGTACGCCAACCTCAGCAACTTCAACCCCAACGCGCTCAGCTCCGCGCCCAGCTACAACACCAACAGCATGGGATACGCGCCCCAGCATCACATAAACCCCCAGATGCCCGTGCAGCATCCCCGGCTCCAGGCTCTGAAAGAGGAGCCGCAGACTGTACCTGAAATGCCGGGGGAAACTCCTCCCCTGTCCCCCATTGACATGGAGTCACAGGAGAGAATCAAAGCCGAGAGAAAGCGCATGAGGAACAGGATCGCGGCGTCCAAATGCCGGAAAAGGAAGTTGGAAAGGATTGCCCGGTTGGAAGAAAAAGTGAAAACTTTGAAAGCCCAGAACTCAGAGCTGGCATCCACTGCCAACATGCTCAGAGAACAGGTTGCACAGCTTAAGCAGAAGGTCATGAACCACGTCAACAGCGGGTGCCAGCTCATGCTCACACAGCAGTTGCAGACGTTTTGAAGAGACTTCAGCGAGAACTGTGTGTTGTGGTACAACTAAAACAGGAAAAATCCAAAGTGGCAGAGGCATAAAGCTAATGGCAAAAGCTGAGAGGCTGAGTCCTGCCTGGGCTCCGCAAAGCGCATGTGTGGAAAGACTGGCAAAGCCTTCAGCTGGAGCCGGGAGTGCAGCGGCCAGCGCTGCTCCGGGAAGTGCTGTTCCTGCTCGGATGAGATGTCAGATCTTCGTTTAACATTGACCAAGACCTGCATGGACCTAACATTCGATGATCATTCAGTATTAAAGGTTAAACTGCAATAGAAACTGTAGATCGCTTTATGTAGTATTCCTTAAGAAAAAAAAAAAAAAAGGGGGGGGGGGGTTTGTGGGAGGCTGATAAACAAAAAAAGAACTGTTCTGCCTGCCTTCAAGTAAATCGTGTATGTACATATCTTTTTTTATTTTATTTTATGAAAGTTGATTAATGTCAATAAACTACTTCATGACTTTGTAAGTTATTTTTATGTTGTTTATTTGGGCACTGCCCAGTATTGTTTGTAAATAAGAGGCTTTTTTTTAGCACTCTGAGTTTACCATTTGTAATAAAGTATAATTTTTTAATGTTTCTGTTTCTGGAAAAAATTCTAGAAGGTTCTATTATATTTAAGAAAAATAAAATAATTAAAATGTATTTTCCCCTCACACTTTTTTTTTTTGGCTAGTACCTGAGTTGGGAAAATGCCCTTCGAGCTGCACTCTGAAGGGTAGGGATTATGCTGAACTTACTCTGTAACTCCAGATATGTCCTGGAGAAGGTGTGAGGAGGGGAGGGAGAAGCCAGATCATGCTCACTAAACTCATACAACTTTTGGGGTTGTCCTGAAGCTGTATTTCCCAGCTGCAGCCTGCCTGCCTTGCCTGCTGCATTCTTGGGGCCCAGTTTAGACATCTGACTTCAGGCAGGGTTGTGGAGGGGTGGAAAGGCAGGGAATGAAATTGTTCCATAACTGGAGCAACTGGCTACTTGATCTGACATGCTTTTTATTAAATTAATGCCCTCAAGAAGATAAGGCAGGTGGTTGTATTAAAAAAAAAATATGCTGTAGGCTTCAAAAATAAAAATATTCACCTTTATGCCTGTGTTTTCTCAGGTAGGAGGTGATTCTTGTCTGTTAATTATGACAATGCTGCTGTCAACAGTAACATAAGTTTATAACCCTTTCCCTTTTGGGTGTTACTCTGGGTTCTAACCTTCTTGGCAATAGAAAAGCTGGGAAAACTGAACCTAGTGGGAAATGAAAATAGCAACTTGTTGAAAAACAGTAACTCCTGTTGCTTGTTTCCAGCAATTTGCTGAAAATAGCAACTTCTCAGGCACTTCCCAGGTATTTTTTACAAAATAATCCTGACTTTTAGTAAATGACAATATACAGGTAGATCTTAGAAATATGCTGCTTTACTTGAGGGGGGTGGGAAACAGCTTCATTACCAGGATTTTAAACACTGCACTCAATTAATTTTGTTTAATAAACCTATTTGAAGCAGACCAAATGTTTTCCTCTTTGCTGTTTGGAGCCAAACAGCTAAGGGAAAATAGATGATAACAGAAGACTGCCAGATTATATTAGAAAATCATTATTCTCAAGCAGGTAGTTTTAAAAAAGTCTTTTTTTCCTTAAATTGGAATAAGCCTAATTTTAACTGAAGTGACAGTGTTGGTTAAGGTCACCTCACAAAATTACTAGATCATTTTTTATACATATATTTATATATACACACCTTTACTGTTATCAAAATTATACTCTGAAACTTGCAACTACTGTGGGTCAGTTCCTTACAGAAAGCAGGGAAGTATCTTCCTCTAACTTCCCCCCCCCATTATACACATTTTATCACACAAGGGGTTGTTTTAATATTTAAAATATGTGAATTTGGTAGTGTCCTTCCACATCCCAAGCATGGGTCAAGGTAGGCACCATTTGGAGGGTGTTTGCTGCTGTCAGAGGAATACAACTGTAACAACACCAACCAAACAAAGGGTTACTAGGAGGATTCCCAAGTTTGCCAAGAGTACATTTTGCTGATGTCAGCAACCCGGAAGGTAAGTTGATTTTGACCATATGTAGGAATAGACAGCAGAGGGATAATACACAGCACTGCTGGGTGTGGTTTTACAGGGATTTAGCAAGTGCCAACTAGCAAAATAAGCAGGGCAAGGAGATTAATTACCTGCAAAGGTGCATGTTTAACTCTCAGCAGCGCTGGCTTATGGAAGAGATGTTACTAGCAAGCATTTTGCTTAATCACCTAATTACGTAAAAAATAAATACATTATATAAAATACTATGTTAATTAAACACAGCTGAGTGACAGTCTGCTCCACCCTAGCCCCATGTGCACACACAGACATTCAGCAGTGCAGTTGTGTGTTTTCTCTCAGGGTGACATTCTGTGGCATGGGTGAAAGAGCTCCTGAGCGATGGCACTGCTGGGCCAGTGGGCACCATGTGATGGGTTGCTCCTGTCACACCAATATTTCATTGATGTCCAGCCACAGAATCTGCCAAGCAAGGTGGGGTTTAGTGCCAGTAAGGCAGCTTCACAAGGAGATGAGGAGCACTTTAAGATGAACCTTTTCATTGGTCCCTCATCACATTTGAGGATTAGGCCTAAAAGAGGGCAAAGTAAGTTTATATTCTTTCCACCTCCATCTGTTTGGTAAACAGTGTGGCGGGCCGGGAGCCTGTTGCTATCTGGTCCACCTCAGCCTAGATTAAAATTCAGCACTCTCAGTAAATTTCTTAGTAGATCACTGTGTGATCAATACACACAAGGGTAATGAAAGACATGCGTGCACTTATATGTGGTGAAATGCAAAGTTTTAACACTTACTTAACTGCCAAGACTAAAATTGCCTAATGCACTATGGGCCTGACTTCTACAAGGAATAGTCAGTTCTCTCTGAGATTCAGAGAGAAACTCTTTTTGTTGCCCCAGCTGTACTCACAAGGGAATATTTTGCAAATAACAGCATTGTGAACATGTATTTTGTTTGGCTGTGAGTGTTGTCAACGGATTCAGGAAGTGAAGTCAGAAAAAGGCAGGGTTTCAAACAGGGCAGGCTACACAGAAATGCCTGGGCAAAGAGCCTCTAATCAGAACAACATGTTTGGGACACAGGAATATTAATTAGAATTTGGGTCCCTATTGAAACTAATAGAAGCCTCACACTTCTATCCCATTAACAGAAGTGAGCTACAAAGAGGAGTTTGACCATCATTACTCACTGAATAATTTTAAATTCAAAGTATTTTTCATTATAGGAAGAACAGTAACAATTTAACTATTCTCCAGTGGCACAGAATTATAGTTACCAGCCACTTTCGACCTCAGAACACAGTGGAAGTTTGTACAGATCCCCATGTATCTGTAGGTCTAAAAAATACCAACCTCAAAACAGAGGACTTTAAATACCAGCCTAAGGCAGCACATACCCATTTAACAATGAAGTCTAATGACCAGAGATTCCTTAGCTACCTCTATTTTATAGGAAGCTGTCAGGAAATCCAAACAATATCCCTCCAATCTGTGTGAAAAACGGCTGACAGTTCTGTCCCATGCAGAAGTCTAAGAAATCCATTACAATAATTACTTTCTGAAAAGCAGCTCAGGCTGGAACACGCTCAGGCACCGCTGGAGAGCACCATGGTGTGGGCTGTGCCATGTCCAGGAGAAGCACAAGGCAGAACTGAAAAAAATCCACTTATCTTTAAAATCAAACCTAGCGCTTTCTCTGTTCTCCACCTCTTCTTCCCTCCCCTTATTCCCAAGACTCCTGTATAACAACATGGAGTTACCCACATCAAGAACTAAAACCAGTTCAGGCAAAGTTGCCTGTGTAGAAAATAAAAGTTGCAAACATCATGAGTGAACACCGACGATTGCTAACAGGCAGATGGACAGCAAGGGAATATTTGAAATTACCATATACACAAACCCATTATGAAACAGAATATACCTTAGGAACATCTGGCATTAGCTGAGGGACAGGGGAAGGAAGGTGGTATTAGCCTCACAAATAAAGAAAAGGAAACTTCAAAATGCAGATGGTTTGCTTTTTGGGAAGGTAATGCTTCCAGAGAAGTGCTTGTTCCTTGGAATTACATGCACTGCCAACACCAGAGCCTGCACCCAAGGGCTGGTGGCCATCCCAATTTTACACAGATCCGTTATTGTTGACATGAACAGGATAATGTATCCTCTGAACAGAGAATGCGCTCCTTACAAAGGAAACTTGTAGAAAGTCATCATATAATTTACCGTGAAAGCCTCTGACCACTGAAACACTTTTAGAGCGGTTTTGCACAGCAGGGCCCTCTTTTCCAATTCTGCACATTATTCTTTGCAGTACTTTTTTTGTTAAGAAACAATGGAACTACAAAAATCAAATTAGATTTTCATCATGGTCCCTTCTGTCCTTAAATATCTGAAACACTAGAAGCACAGTTACAATGGGGAAGAATGGCTTTTTAAAAAGTTAATTAAATATTGAAAACACTGCTAATTTTCTTAGTTATAGAGTAACAACAGACATCGGGGAAAACCAAACAAAAACCTAATTCAGAAAAATGAGCAAGTAATCTGTTTTTGAAATCTCATACAGAACTTAATAGGTCATGACTGACCTGATTAATCCAAATCTCTATAAAATACCTAGAAACTGTAAAGAAAAGCAGAGGACAACTTAGTATTTGTTTTCCTCAGTCTCACAATCATTTTCTGATTTTGAGTCTTGTATTCTCCAAGCAATCTTTAAGTTGAACCCTTAAACAAAAGGACAAGCAACTTACTGAAAATTCCTCTGAACTGTGAATTTCATTCCTTATTCCCTTTTTACTTAAAACTAATTCCTGTGAGATCTGGCAGCGTAATAACACCAAAGATGTGGGAAACAGGATAGAATTCCAGCAGATGGAGCTCAAAAGCAAACAGTCCTGGAACCAGCTGCACAGATGCCTGGAACAGGAGCCTCTACTTAGATGGTGTAGTAGCCAAAAAAGACTTCAGATGAAACCTGTTATCATACAAGTGTACTAAAACCAGAATAATTCAAACAGCTTTCCTGAATTCTTAAATAGTCACTGCAATGAGGAGGGAGATCCTGCATGATTTTAGTCATAGAATAACCACAGTTATTTCACAGGACACTAAGAGTTCAAACTGAGTGTCCATGGCTGTTTTTCTGAATTCTCCTCCCCACTGATGCTTTAGCTGTCATGGCTTTTAGATGACTGCTGTTACCACACCTTTCTGTGTCAAATAACAAGTCATGAAAACACACACCATGCAGGGACCATCCAACACACGTTGCTATCCAAATTCACAAAGCCTCTCTCTTACACAGCACTGTAGTGAAAAGAGAAAACTGAAGAAGTTTTGAATCTCCACGGAATGGATCACTGGTAGGTTTAAAAGCATGGCCAAGCACTACCAAAATTGGGGCCTACCTATTTCAAGTGATGTGATTCTCAAAGTTGCTGACCTTCTGTGACTGCAAATCAAAGCACCTTGGCAACTATGAGAAGCTCATTTTCATTGGTGTCCAAAAGTAGTTTTAAAACTTTTAACAGCAGCAGAAATTGTGAGCTTCTGCACACACCTTGCAAGCTCTGGTGGTTGTTTTATTTTCACCGTGGGAAGTCAGACACAAACATCCATAACACTTTAGAGACACGGCTCAGGATTTATTGAGTTTAACTTCCATCACCCAGCAAAGCTGGGGTAGGAGGCACCACAGGTTCTCCTCATGGTTGTCAGAAAAGCACAGGCCCCTTCAGAGACTGATCTGGATAAACCAAATTGCTGGTTGAAGTGATCTGGATGAACTAAATTGCCTGTGCCTCAGCAATCAGGTTTTTTTAACTTAGGAGCCTCCAGTCAGATAGGACGAAACCAGGGAGCAACAATTACCTGATTAGAATCAGGAGACATTCACTACACAGAACATTTCTGCAAACATCCACCATGTGTTAGTGATGAACAAATTTCCATATGCAAAGCTTCACTCTGCTGCAGCCCATACATAATGTACACCTTTTTTTCCCTATCCAAATATTATCCCCAAATATTAACTGTGCAAAACTCCTTGCAAGAAGTAATTAAAAACAAGACTTACAATGAACCCTCTAGTGGTGTCTCAGGGCCCCAATCAAGATATGATCTTTATCATGTTAATAATCACCAAGTGTCTGACCCAAATACCTGAAGGGGAAAAAAAGAACCTGAATTCTCCAGGCAAAATCCACCCCCTATTTTCTTGTTTGGCTCTGCTCTCAATCATACAAATTGTCTGTTCTCCCTGCTTCCTGACTGAACATGATAAAGTATTTATAAGTACGTATATTTTAACTAGTTAGGAAAGTGTTTTAATACGCAAAATTACATAAAAAACTATGTAAAAATCTTCAGTAAGTACAGCTGACTTCAGAACTGGCTGTACAGGAGTTTGCAGTTAGTCTCCAGAAAGGTTACTGACCAAAGTCAACCCCTGGAAAGTTAACATCAAATTTCCTTCTCTAAATGATGAATTGTAAGCAGAATTTAGTGTTCACGGCCCAGGTTCCTTCTCCTTTTTGGTACAGCACAATTTCCAGTTTTCAGGAGCATGACCTATGGAAAAGCAGGCAGCTTTTCTCTAGGCAGATGTATCTGTGCTTTCAATACATCAGCGTGTTAAAGACTTCTGGATTTTATTTCCCACTTCTGCACTCCAAAAACCACATCAGCTTAATATATTTAGGGAAGTGCTCCTCACTACACTTCATAACTACTGAGAGTCTAGGCTCTGTGTAATTTTGGAGAAGTAACAATAAAGTTGACCAATTTGGCTGTTTCTCAAAATACTGACACCAAAAAAGTAGCAGAAGTCCTGAAGATGCTGAATATCCCAGTTTTGGAAATCAGGCCACTGATAAATATTGGAAAGAAATCATGATTTGAAATCATAGTATTTTTTTATGTTGGGAAATAGGGATGTCGGAGGAAGGGAGGAAGGGAGGAAGGGAGGAAGGAAGGGAGGAAGGGAGGAAGGAAGGAAGGAAGGAAGGAAGGAAGGAAGGAAGGAAGGAAGGAAGGAAGGAAAATGAGCAAGGGCAAAACACTTTGTACCAGGAGTTGGTTTTTTTCTTATCTTAGCCTCAGACTAAACTTTTATTTTCGTAAGAAAGTTACACAGCTCCAGCTCTTTCAAAGGGATGGTCTCAAACTGGTCCAAGTGTGCACATCTGTCTTTTTGTGCAACCTGGGGCCTTGCTGAACGACCTCGGGTAGCTTTAGCTGGTGTTTGATGAAGGTACCAAGGAAGCAGTTCCACAAGCCCCTGAAATGACAGGGAGCAAAAGGGGACGTGGAACATAGATGCAGGTACAGGCAGTGAGGATGTGGCATCTCCTGAAAGAAATGCTCACAGCAATATCCAGATTGCCACAGATCGAGCCAGAACTCCTAAATTCATTCTTCCCAATGGAACTTACAGTACAAAAATGCCCAGCCAGATTTTGCACCAGTTTTACTAACTTAATTTGAATTCACACTTTTGGTTAAACAAGCTCAGCTTCCCATATGGACAAATCTATAAAACATGGTTTGACTTTCCCAGGGAACATTTTTCATGCAGCCATTAACTTGAACAAGAACTGTGAGACATTACTATACCTGCTTATGAAACTGTTTTTGTTAGATGACTAACTTCATGCATATATGTTTAAAATTATTTAAGAGGGCAGTGAGGTTATTATTCCAAATCTTATAAATGGAATTTCTTGCACATGTTCCTGATATTGGCTTCCATGTCTGTTTTGAATTTACTTACAAAGTACACTACCACACCCACAATTAATTTCAAGGTATTTCCTTGGCCCCCTCTGCTGCATTATCATCCTTGCGTGCAGAAACTGCTTCTGTGTTTTTCACTGCACAGGAAATGCCAGGCTGGCAACATGAGAAAGGCTTGGATTTTAACTAAATGTTAATGGTTGTTGCTGTGGCTTGAATGTGGCAACCATGAAAGGTCTCACATTTAGGATCTACAACACCTATTTGCTACTGGCAAAGCCAGTTACAATTCCAATCAAACTCTAAAGGTAACAATGACAACATAGGAACAAAGGTAACAAAGTAATGAGGTCAGGGAAGGAAAGATCTTGTGAAGTTACTCTTTTTTTTTCTGTTACAAACAGCCCAATTCTCAAACTTGTTGCAAATTAGGAACACCAGCAGCTCAGTACCACCTGATTTTCTGTAGCCCTTCTAATGGCGCTCCTCCCTGGAATTTAGTTCTACATGTTGGCACTTCCACAGCCCAGTCTAAGAAAGAAAAGCTCCCATTATCCCCTTTTTATCACACTGCCCATCCCAGCACCGAGCACAGCCCCATCAATCCAGGAAAGCACTGCCAACCATCTCACCCCTTCCTGCCTCTCCAGGAGGGTCTCGCTTCTCTGCTGGCAGTCGTGATCTAAGGAAATTAAGAAGAAATAGAACTCCTTGTCTTTACAACTGTACAGAAACAGGAAGAAGCAACACCTCGCCATTAACATACAAAAATAAACCCAGATTCCTCCATGTTTCTGGGGTTCAGCTGATACCACACCAGCCAAGAGCCCAATCAGTAATGAATTTGAGTTCTAATTCCAGCTACAGCTTTACATGAGGAGCTCCTTCATAGTCCCACACACAGTTTGCCATAACTGCTGATTGAGATTCACAGTGTAGAAATACCGAGCTTAATTCTCCTTCTTCCAGGCAGCCCTGGTCTTGGCTTAAAAAAAAAAAGCTGAAAAGCCCCAAACCAAACCACTACGTCTTGGTCTAAATCCTCCCTCTGCTTTGGATCTTCAAAACGATACTGACTTCACAGAGACCTACTCTCTGATTTAAATGACTCCTTGAATCTATGAGTTCAAAACCAAAAGTTTTATAAGTAAAAGTTGAAAACCAACAGAAACTCTACATGTAGTAAAAATTATCACTTTTGCCTTACAACTAAAAATTATAATTAAATGATGATGCTCCAAAAATCTACGGAAGTCTCTTCAAACTCATGAGAATAGTCAGAATAAAAGCAGAGCTCTCAATTACTGAGAATTTTTAATGGCTTTCTATTTCTTTTGTGGACATCCATCAGTATTTTCATAGTCCAAAGCCTGTGCCATATGAACAATGACATACTAAAATGTATTTTGATTCATTTATCAAACTAGATTAAATTGTGTTTAAACATTGCTCATTCTAGATCTAAAACTGGAGTATTAAGATTCACCACATTACAAAACCCCTAAGATTCTTCAAGTCCATTTGCCTAATATATGCTTGCCATGCCTAACATTACAAGCCTCATCCTCAGCTGCAATTTAGCTATTATTTGATACTTTATGCTCTAAGATGCCTTCCTTAAGTCCGAAGCTTTAATTTAAGCCAGCTGTTCCACAATAACTCAACATGTGTGGGATTTTCCCACTAGATGAAAATGATAAGTAGGATTTTTTTTGTTTTTAAAGATATATTATGCCCATTGAGAGATGGCTCCTTTTAAATAAAGGCAAAGAAGTTGTCACAGTTGGTTCAGCCCTGCAATGTGAAAATGATCCTGTGCAACACAGCCAGGTTTGTTACTGGCATTGCCTTGACCATGTTATGGGTTAATGTACAAAGTTATGTTGGTTTTTTAACTTTCCATTTTTACTGACCTGTGCACTTTGTTTCATGCTGATAATTAATACATGAATATTAATATAACAATATAATATTCTAAATCAGTATTTTTTATTCAAATTAATTTTCTTCTGAACAGGATACACTGAAGACTATTTGTGCTCATAAGGGAGGGTGTATACGTGCACATCTGTACTATAAAGTGCTACTGGTGTATTATTAAAATACAGACAACTTTAGCACTGAAATACATTGTTTTTCAAAAGAATTTTGATCACAAGAAAATGCCGAATGGCCTCTAGGAAAAAAAAAGCACTGTCATGGCAGAGGCAACAGCAGGTGAAGGGTTAAAGTCAACGCAGGATTTGAGAGTACCAGAACGTTTTCCTGCAAACTCCTTCTATGGTGTGATCCAGGGGAAGGTCCAACTCAAGTGCTGGATGTTCATACAGGATTTCCTATGACTAATGCTGTCAGCATTCAAGACTTTTGATTTAAAATGTGGGCGTTATACACAGATAGGAAATTTACCATTTACAATTTCTTATTCGAAAATGAATGGAAATTACTCTGATTTTCAGATTCGTTTGCTGTACGTGGAATGATAGCATAAAATAAGGAAGTCACTAAGTGGCATATGCTGGGATTGCCTGCCAAGCTTTTACACAAGTCTTTTATATTTGGATGGGATTCACAGGAAGCTTGTACAGGAAGGCCTTTTCCTTCCTTATTTTTCAAAAGCTTTGCTGGATGGAAATTATGCCAGTGACTAAAAGAGGAGAAGGGGGAACAAACCACCATCCTGGTGGTTTTGGTGTCAATTCAACCAAAACTGGAAGTCACATCTAGATGACATTGATGCAACCTGTTGTACAATAAAATAACAAAACCAAGCTCAGGGAGCACAAAGATTCAAAAACAAAGCAATACAGAAACCAAACCAAACTGGAAAATGCACATTTGAGATGTAATTTGCTACAATTAAGTTGAATTTGCCAATATTTCTAGCAAACCTGCCATGGCCATGTACACTCTCCAGTAGGTTTGCTCTGGATTCTATTGCAAGCTCTGGCTGCTTCAGATAATGTTTAAATAGAGGTATTTTATTGAATTAAACATGAAGTCACTAATAGCACTTGAGCTGTCATTACAATATCCCTTCTATTCACTTCTTAATGTCACATTTATCCCATTTTCACAATGTAATATTAACTTTTAATTGAAAATGAGATTTCCCTATGTCTTGTGACACAAGGGAAAAAGAAGGTTGACTCCAGCTATTAAAAATCACTATTCTTTCCTTAATCTGTGTCTTCTAAAATCCCTTGTGGGCATATTACTGTTCTATTATTGAGCCAGGGATTTTGCTTCACTGGGAACCATATGATATAAAAATACATTTACAGGTAAATTACAATGGGTCTAGATGCCTGTTCAGCATCTACCACGTCCACCTGACAGGTGCCCCACAAGCCTCAGAGAACTCAATTTAAACCTTAGAGTCTTGTAAACCCAGAACTCCTATTTAGGCAAGGAGATGAAAAAAAAAAAAAACAACCAAAAAATAAAATGAAAAAAAGAAAAGCACAAACCAAAAAAACTTTTAAAACTTTCTCAAACAGGGAATGCTTCAACTGCACAGTAAAGGAAACTGAATTTACAAATGAGTGTGTTGGGGTTAGAGGGACAGTGTGGAAGAGACTCAAAAAGGCGTAAGGTAGCAATATTCAAAGGATGAAGAGGAAAGTAGTGCAGGGACAGTGGAAAAGAACAAAAGCATTAGGAAGGATGCCTGAAGAGATGCAGCTCTTGTAAGGCTGTCGGTGGAGGTGTGCAGCTCTCTCCAGCTGGACATCAGAGCCAAACATTCAAGTTACGGAAGCTATTATTTATTAAATAAAAAGGATGCTGAAATAATAAGTCAAACTTGTGCTTTGTCCACAGAGCAGCTGTGGCACAGGTACCAACCCTGTGTGCTGTGAGAAAAGACATTGCTAGGGAAAAGAAAATCCATGTTGCTGTGTTTGCATTACTCCTGTGACCAAAACTATCTTTTCTTTTCAAAAAGCCTCTTTATGCAGCAAATAATTCTCTGCTCCCAGTGCAGACTAGAGGAGCAAGGAATAAAAGACTTAGTTCCAGGCATGGGAATAGAGAAGTCTGAAATGAAAGCTCCAGTTCAGATGGGACTGCACATGATCTGCACAGCGATGGAAACTGAGGGGGCAGCCAGGTCATGCCTTTCCCCTGCTGCATGAATCACTCTTTGAATGGAAATTTGAGTAGGAAGACATAATGGCTTGGGAACAAAGAGAGCTGCTGGAATATCACAGGTGCAGCCCAACACAGAAGGGTGTTTTGGGACATGCCAAGGAAAGCAAACACCATGAATCTGGAGGAGTTGTCAGGACTTTGTGATTTAGGGAGCTCTCCAAATCAACAAGGGTGTTTCTCACAGAGTCAAACAGACAGGAGGATAGCTGAGGTCCTGAGCCAGTGCTCCAATTAATCAGGTCCTCAATGCTAGAACTTTATTCAGAATTCAGAAAAAGACAGGAGTTGCTAATGTCCTACTGATGTTTCTGGGAGTCCTTGCACTCCTCTGAGGCACCTCTCTGGAGTTGGATGTGTAACCATATCCTTTGCTGAACTGGAGCTGAGGTGAGCTCCAGGAATCCAGACCCTGACATACAAGAAGACACTTTCTGGGGGAACCAAAATAGTCAGTTAAAGGCAGAGGATTCAAACAGAAGACAGGCGAAGCTGCCAGAACTGGGAAGAGGAGATAACATGAAAGAATCAACTCTACACGCCTCAGAAAACCCTCTGAATGAGAAATGCTGTGAGACTGAGCAAAAGGTACCAAATTACAGAACTGAGAGCAGACTAAAACACTTATAAGAAAGAAACAATTATATGCCTGTGATTTTCTGCTACAGCAGGAAAATTAAACTTCATTTTGATGTATAACAAATATAAACTGAATGCGACTAAAAATCCAAGATGATTTTAACCAGTAGATCAGGTTGGAGTACAACTAAATGATAATAAAGGCAAACTGAATAAATAAATAAACAAGCAATTTTTTTTCAGAAGAAGGAAGGAAAAGAACACCAATTTTTTAAAAAATGTGGTTACAAGGAAGCCCCTTGAGTAATTTGAATTGTTTAAAGACTAAGGAAGTGGTAGAGATGAAGAGATTTAGATAGAACAGTGAAGATGTACTGGTGATAGATTTTTATAATCACTAAGAACAAAATGCTGCTTGGTACTGGTGTAAATTCAGAAGAGTTTCCACTAAGTACTCTACCACTACAAAGCAAATTTGGCCAGAAGGCTTCTGAGGGATATGCAGTGACAGCCCCATACCCTTCTGGGAGCAATGCTGGGTACAGGGGGTGTGAGGAGGATCCTCGCTGGCTTCAACAGTTATAGAACTTCTACAAAGTATTTTCTTCTGTAAGATTTCACTGATGAAGTGCATGTTCCTGACTCAAAACCACAAGGGCTTGTTTGGTTTACACTCCAAAAAAATCTGCCCATTTTGGAGAAAAACCCCGTCCCTCTCTCCATTTGGTTTTGCTGATCCTTGAAGCTGCCTCGGCATTTAGTAACTCAATACTTCTGCATCATTTATGTTTTATCCTAATGATAGGAGGGCTCGTGTTTTGCCATAGCTCTTTTCTGTTAGCCTTGGTCTGAAAGGACACAATTAAAGCTCTAAAATTATTAGATAAAATGATAGTACTTGATACAGCTTTCAGCCAGTTAGTGTCCAGGTTTAGTCAATAGATTGACAGATGATTAGTTCTTTAATTTAAATTAAGCTTGTGACAGTAAATATGGCTGCAGAATAAATACGTATATAAACAAATAACCAGTAATACTCATCTCTTAGACACAAAAATTGTAACATTGCTGCATCAAGAAAACTGCAGTAACTAAATACATCATTCATCATATCACAACTAACATTTTTGGTTTCTTTCAAAACAACTTTTATTTTATTTATTATGTTCTGAAACATTTCTTTTCTTTACCTCTGTGAAGCAAAACTAGCAATGTTTTTTTCCTCCAACCCCCATCATGTAGCTTTTTAGAAAACAACCTGGCAAGTAATTCCACGAAGAACTTTGGAAGAATACTTAAATCTAATTATTCAAAACCTGAATGGCAAAAAAACATAGCTCCTAAGTAGTCTGGTTACTCTTCTCAAACTCGCTAATAAATGCATGATAAACTGGAAAACAATCCTAATCCTCACTTTGGCTGAGTTATTGATGTTAAGCCTCATTCCTACAGTTGGATGCAGCCAGCCTGCTCTGTCTGCATTTACAGCCATCAGTGGCACTTTGCAGATGTGCACTGTCCACTCACACTTAGCCCGGCTTGGGAACTTCATAAAAGTACACGTTAATCTTCGGGAAAAAGAACAGTTTGCATTGCATGGGTGCAGTGCTTAACGTGACCTTCATTAGTTTATGCCTGAGGAAACGGCCCTACAGGGCTGAGATAAGACTGTGGCTTGTTTGGGGAACAGAATAAAATATCTGGAGTATTATACCAGCTGTTGCATTATTGGTATTTTGAAAGCATCCATGAACAGTGGGTAAATCTGGGAAGCTGTGCCTTCTGCAGGTCCCTCTTTCAGGCACCATGCCTGCCACAGGCTCTGCAGAGGTGGCTCTCTGATGCCAAGGAGTGCAGGAGGATAGGATGGGATGGGATGGGGTGGGGATGGGGATG
>VZTE01006591.1:686164-743135 GCA_013397775.1 Eulacestoma nigropectus
TGGGATGGGGTGGGGATGGGGATGGGGAGGGGGATGGGGATGGGGATGGCATGGGATGGGGATGGCATGGGATGGGGATGGCATGGGATGGGCATGGGAGCCTGGCTGTGAGTCAGGCACAGAACATGAGACCACTCAGATCAGCTTTCCCTGCCCTCAGCGGGCCTGCTCAGGCCCTGATCCCAGTTCTGCGTGTGCCACTGGGGAAGGCACTTCCCTAGGGAACGCCTCCTATCTAAACACCAGCCAGGAAGACCCCGAGCCTGCTCTCCACAGAAATATGACTGACACAAACTCATCACTCAGCACCAAAGCTCCCCTTTGGACTTCCCTCATTTACTGCAGTTCATCTTTAGGCAAAACCAAGCACTACACTTGGCCTCTTGCAGACGTCCTGACTGCTCAGCTCTCCCAGTGTTATAACAAGTGAAGCTCACTGTAATCATCATGAACACTTCTAGCACTGCTGTTTCTCAATCCAGCTCTACCTAAATATAGTTCTACCTCAACCAGCTTGGCCACACTCAGATTTCTGGTTATCCAAAACAAAGCTCTATTCATGAGCCATGTTTATTAAGGAAAATGCCTTGATTACCCAGAGATATTTCTGCATCTCTCACGAGGTTTAGATAATGATGTTGGCTGTATTATCTCATACAGGCTGGTTATTCCAGAGCGAGATAAGTTCCCAACCACCAGCTCGGCAAGAGCCTCGGTGGAGGAATGGTGACCTCTGCAGGTGCCTCACTCCCACAGCCACATCCCCTCACAGGCTCCTTTCACCACACACAAGGTGTACTTTGGGTTGCTTTCATCTTCGAGAAATTAAAATAGAGAAAATTAAATGTATATTTGATGATGACATGGCAACATAAAATCAGCTAGAGAACACGGGCATGTGTTAATTTAAGAAATAAATGTTCATCGCTGAGAAGTCAGAAAACAATACTTCAAAGGACAAAAACTTCAAAGCACTCTATAACTTCAAAGCACTGCACCAACAGTAATAAACACTTAGGACATGTCTGTGAGGTAGAAAAAAAAAATTTCCTTTTTTAATGCTTGTGTAAACAGGGAACAGGGATTAAGGGATTTGCCCAAGGACACGAGTTAGGAGCAAACCTGAGATTGCATGTCAGAAATAACTGACTCAAGTGTCCCAGCTACAGCCGGATTTAAACAGTTCCCTGCACAGACACTTACCCAGCAGAGGCCAAAATTGATATCTTTCCTATCAAGGGCATCACTTGCCCTTCAAATCTACAAATTTAGTAAAGCCCACAATTTTCTTTTTAAAATAACTTAATAAATAGCCTTTTAAAATAACCTAATCCAGTCCTTGGACATAGGGAGCTAAAGAAGCCAGCAGAAATAAAAGTGGTCTGTACATTATGCCCCTCTGACAACAAATAAATATAAAAGATAACAAAGAAGCCCAAAGATTTGCCTCTTCTTCTCTCCAAGTTACTTATTTTCTTAGATCTCTAGTAATATTAAATACTGCCATTTTTATTTTTAATGCAGTTTCCTGCTGATCCAACACATTTGTGGTCTCCTGCACTTAATTAAAAGAGAAGAGGTGTTGAGCCTTAATATTCTTCCCTTCTCTCAAACATTTACACGTCAAATAAAGTGAGTTAATAAGAGAAAAAGATATAAACAAAAAAGCACGCTTCAAATAACCAATTCTGAATCTCTTTGTGAAGTCATTGTTGGAACAAAGGCTTAATTCTAAAAGTAGTTAAAATAATAATTAAAAAATAAGGGCTTTTAAAACATAATTTCTAAAAACAAATCTATACAACAAGCTTCCAAAATTTTCTTGCCAAATATGATTCTTGTTTTAAGGCAGAATTTCCTCATAAGTCACATATTTATAATGAGAAACTTTTTTTAAAAAAATGCGTAATTATATTTTGACGACTGTGATTTGCATCTCATAACACGTCATTTGCTGCTTATTACTTTCCAAAATAAAGTGAAGTGGCTCTGAAAGAGATGCTGCCTGCAAATATTGTTCAAATGTTCCTCCTCAAGGCCAGGGAGGAGAACTGCACTCTTCCATCTCTACTAGGACCTGCTTACTAGGGAAATTCCTGTATTCACAACACTGGCAAATTACTGCCGTGCTAATGGAATCTTACAGAATATCACCATTTCTTTTTTAAATTTTTCAGGAGTTCTAAAAATTCCCATGCCATCTATAATAACAACTCTGCTCAGCACCCACGGAACATTTTCCACTGCCAGAACTCACAACTTTCCTGTGAAGGTGATCAAGGATTGTTACCTCTATTTCGCATGGGAAGAATAATAATGACAACATAAAGATCCCATCTCCCCAAACTAAGTAAGAACTGATTTACTCAAGGCACAGATAGATCTTCAGGACTTTGTTAAGTCAAATCTGAAGATGAAATAATTTGCAGCTCACAGACTGAGTCAGTGGCAGATTTGGGAACATCATTCAGTGCCCCTGACTCCCTACATTAAACCATGGTTTTCCACGCTGTGAGTTAACAATCATTAATTAAATGACAAAGGTTTTGCTATTCTTGGTGTAGTGCCCTTCTTTGCATTTCAGAGGAATTACTGGGCTCTTAAATTGGCTGTCAAATTCGCTGACTTGGTAACTGGCTGGCTTTCAAAATATATATTAAAAGTCTTGCCTTTCCCAGCTATTTCTTCAATAAAACTTTTTTTTTAATAGAATAAATTTTGCAATCTTACTTATAAAGTTAAAGTCAACAGTGAAAAATTAAAAATCTTATCAGTCACCTTGTACATACTGTTAAAGAAAATACATGCTAAGGGAGCAGGACCCAGCAAAAAGGGCATTGAACTAAGAAACTGATGGCAAAATTTCCCACTTGCTTGAATAAGGTCAAGCTTTCAGCTTTTCAGCTCATTTTACCTCCAGCTTTTCCCAAACTCTGTAATCTCAATTTCTCTCTCAATTGGTTTCAAAATGTGTGGATAATTACTATTTTATTTCCTTCTCTTCCATAGGGAATTTAAACACCAATAAGTTAAATTAATTACAGCTAGATCCCAAGGTCCTACATCCATATGGAAGACTACATAGATTTGAAGTTTTAATTATACTTTAAATATTGCACACTGAATCACACACCTTGATCCACCTCATGTTAAAGAATTAACTTCCAGACAGACTCTGGGTTAGAGCAGGAATGACAAGCTAAATGGCCTTAACTATACCCCTGACTGGAGCTGTAGCTCATATTAGAAAGGCTGGATCACTTTTTATAACCAGCTGCTTATACAGTTTATTTTTATCTAGGTCTTTATGCTTTTCTTTCATTGCATTATAGGGTTTTCACCTGCATAGCTGGCAGTGTGCACTCTTCCATTTCAGATCATACAAGGTGTGTGATCATGGCAACAGTAACTATGCTGTGAATTTTCTTTTGTCATGTTTAATTGGCTGGTCATTTAGGAACCAGCTTGGCTAGAGGAACAGAGAAACTCGACTAACAACTATCTTCTATTCAAATATCATATTCACAAAAGCATTTTTTTAATCCCTAATTATGCATTAAAAATCTGGAAGAAGCCTTCCAAGTGAAATATCTTTACATATCACAGACTTTTGTTTTGTTATTAAGCTGTACTCGTTGCTAAGGAAGAACAGAGAAGATCAAAGGACTTCTAACAACTGGAAACTCAAAGGTGAGGGAGTTTTGATTTCTTTAAAGATTTATCACTGATCTACAACGGTTGTTGGTTCATACTTCTATGAAAAGACTGAAATTAGGTGAGCCTGCTTTGCTATTTCCTATTTACCTTCAAACAATACCTCAATTCACTTTTTGATTAGCAACACGAACATGCATTCAAGCAGCCTGTTTACAAATCCATATGCAATTGAAGTCCTAAGGACTAAAAAAGAAGAGCTCATACAAGGCATAAATGACCCAGACCAGCTCCTGCACTGGCTGATAGAAAATGGTATTTTTACCCCAGAAAAAAAGCTGGTCCTGAGTTTCTACAGGACAAGAACAGAAAAGAACTCTCGGGTTTTAGATATACTTATTTCTCAAGGTGAACGAGCCTGTAGGCTCTTTTTTTATCCATGTTTAAAGCAAGTGGAGCCAAAACTTTACAGCAAGATACGAAAATACGTTGGTGAAGTAAATGAAAGCATTGGAGATGCCAGAAGACAATTGGTTGGGTATTTACTTGAAAAAGATAAGGTTTGGGTTGAAAATAGCAGTGAACAGCACCAGGGGAAAAAAGACAGACCTGAGGGAAAAAAGCACAAAGGGACTATTAAGAAGAAAGGAAAAGTAACTCCACTTTCAAGGGCAACAAAGCCTAGAAAAGCTGCTGTTGATATCTTTGCTGCAGTTGCTAAAGGCTCGCTTCCTGACTTAGAGAAAACACTGAAAGATAATGATCTCAATGTGCTAAACCCTTCCAGTGAAACACTTTTGCATGTTGCAGCTGCTCACGGCCACCTATCCATCATGGAATATTTGCTCAGCAAAGGTGCAAGGACAGGTGTGAAGGACAGGAAAGGGAGAACAGCCCTGCACAGGGCTGCTGAGAAAGGCCATGGAGGAGCAGTCAAGGTGCTTCTCCAAGGTGGTGCTTCCATGCATACTCTGGACAGGGAAGGCAAGACACCACTTCACTGGGCTGCAGAGAATAACCACAGTCACATACTGAAGATGCTCCTGAAAGAAGAGGCAAGGAGCTGCAGGAACCAGCACAACTTTTTGCACATGGCAGCTCTTAGAGATGAGAGCAGCCTGGCCAAAATGCTTCTAGAGGCTGGTGCCTCCACTGAAGGAAAGGATGAGAGAGGACAGACTGCTCTCGGTTATGCTGTTTCTCAGGGATCTGAGAACACTGCAAAAGTACTTCTAGAAGCCGGAGCCACTGTTGATTCCAACACGGTTGAAAGAGCCTTCAACAGTGACCACCCATCCATCTTCAAAATACTACTGGAATATTCCAAAGATCTGTCCCCTGACATAAAGGAATCAGCTCTTTTTAGAGCTGTACAGAAGAATCTGCATGGTGTTGTAGCAGCTTTAGTTGACAGAGGCACAGATATCAATGCCCACAACAAAACGCATTACACTCCTTTGTTGCTGGCCTGTGAAATGGGCAAAGCAGAGTCAGCACAAGTTCTAATGGAAAAAGGAGCAAACTTGGGAATAAGGAGTCCTGCTGCAGACACAGCTTTGCACTTGGCAGTTCGGGCTGGGGCCGCTTCCATCGCAGATCTGCTCCTGCGCAAGGGGATGGACGCAAACCTCAGGAACCAAGCTGAGGAAACCCCGCTCCACGTTGCTGCACTCCAGAATAAGGGAGCATTGGTTGGCCTTTTAGTCAATGCTGGGGCCAAAATTAACGCTGTCACTAAAGACTTGGTTACTCCCCTGCACATCGCAAGTCAGAGAGGTCACGCCAATGTTGCCCGACAGCTGCTGCACCACAAAGCTCATGTTAACGCTCAGGACAAGCAGGCAAAGTCCCCTTTACATCTGGCTGCCGAGCAGGGAGAGAAAACAATGGCAGAGATGCTCCTGAAGGCCAGAGCTGATCCCAACGCACAGGACAAGGAGAAGAAGACTCCCCTGCATGCTGCAGCCATGAGAGGACACCTCAGGATTGTGGAAGCGCTGTTGGCTAACAAAGGGAGGGCTGGAGCTAAGGACATGGATGGATGCACCCCGCTGCACTATGCCACCATGAAAGGAAACACAGACATCGTCAAAATTCTCCTGGCCCCGGGAAAAAATAAAAATATCGATGACAGAAATATTTGGAGGAAGACAGCCCTGCACACTGCAGCGGAGTATGGACATGGAGAGTTGATAAATCTCCTCCTGAGCCACGGGGCTGCCATCAACGCCTCGGACAGCAGCAGGGACACTGCCTTGCACTGCGCCTGCAGGGCCGGACACCTCAGTGCTGTGAGTGCCCTCCTCAACTGGTCACGAGGGGAAAAAGCAAGTTTACTTGCTGTGAACAGCCTCAGAAAGACTCCACTGCAAGTAGCAGAATTTAATAAGACAGAAAATCAGGCTCAAATTGTAACCCTGTTGAGAAAGAAAATGTTAATAACAAAATGAAGATGTAAAAAAACCCCACCTTAACGTTTAAGTGCAGAATTCCCTTCAATGTAATTTGGATAGTCCTACTGTGGAATATGATTGAGAATTATGCTTGAGCTGTCAGAATTAAGTTAGCAAAGGTGATCTTGGAAAAAAAGGATCTTAAAGACACTGTTAAACTTTTAAGTATTGATCAGTCTTCTGCTTCTCTCATGAATCTCATACTTGGGACCTATTTAAAAAGCCCTAGCCTTAAACACCTTGTGTTTGACCTCCTCTAGTATAAATCAAGACAAAGATAGAAAATACCTTTTCATATATCTGTCAATATTAGCCTGTATGGATAGCTTAGTTAAGCATTGTTTGGCAAAACCACAATTTAAAAAAACATCTGTTATGAATAGGAAGATGTCTGTATCCTCAAGGTATTCCTGAGACTACAACAATTATTAACATTTATTTTTCTATCTTTTATGATACCATTGTCTAGCTTTTGCATTTTCAAGGAGAGAGAACAAAAGCCATTGCATTTGTCATTTATTATTTCACTTTCAAATTAATTCCAGCACAAAGATTAAATGTTCAGAATAAAAAGATTGCAACAGAGTTTGTTGGTTCAAAATATTTGTATTGAGATGACAACATAAATATAAACACAAACACTTTCTGAGTTAACAGAAAGTTCTCTGGGGTTATTTCCTATATAATGATAATTAACCCTTACACTTCCCTTCAGAATACAAGCCAAATTACCACAAACACTCAATTTCCTCTTGTGAAACGAAGCACGGATTTAAGAATGTATGAGAATAAAACTGATTTTTTGTTATTGATAAAACAACACTTTAACTTGACCCTCGCAATGCCCTGGTGAAGGAACAGACATGACCACATACTTGAAGGACACAGAGGCACACAGCCTGTGTGGGTTTCCAGGATCACAGAACCATTTAGGATGGAAAAGAGCTCTGAGATCATCGCATCCAACCTGTGACCAATCCCCACCTTGTCACCCAGAGCACTGAACGCCACGTCCAGTCTTTTCTTAAACACCTCCAGGGACCGTGACTCTACCACCAAACTGGGCAGGGTGTTCCAATGTTTAATCACCCCTTCTGTGAAGAAATTTTTCCTAATATCCAATCTGAACCTCCCTTGGTGCAATTGAGGCCGTTTCCTCTTGTCCTGTCCCTCGTTCCCTGGGAGCAGAGCCCGACCCCTCCCCCGGCTGCCCCCTCCTGTCAGGGACTTGTGCAGAGAGAAAAGGTCCCCCCCGAGCCTCCTTTTCTCCAGGCTGAGCCCCCACAGCCACTCATCACACTTGTGCTCCAGGCCCTTCCCCAGCTCTGGACACGCTCCAGCCCCTCCATGTCCTTCTCGCAGTGAGGGGCCCACACCTGCGCACACCTCTGAGGGTGCCCCTCACCAGTGCGGGCTCCAGCCTCCCACCGCCACATCCCGCACTCCCCCTCAGCCCCGCCTGTCACCCCTTTCCCCTTCGCTCTCAGCTCAGCCATGTCCCTCCCCTCAGAGCCCCACCATGCCCCCTCACCGGCCAGCCATGTTCCATCCCGGCCCGGCCGTGACCCCTCAGCTCTCGGCCGTGACCCTTCACAGCCCGGCCGTGACCCCCCCCGCTCCCGGCCCTGTCCCCTCACGGTCCGGTCCCGTCCCTCAGCTCCCCGCCCGCCCCAGCCGCTCCGCGCTCCGCCTACCCCAGCGCCATCTCCGCCTCCGCCGCGGCCGCTCCTCGGGGCGCTGCTCCCGCCCATCTCCGCGCCGCCGGGCCCGCCCCTTCCCGCGATAGCGCCGGGCCCGGTGTCATGGCGGCGGCGGACGAGCCCGAGGTGGACATCGAGGGGGACCCTGCGGCCGCGCCGGGGTGAGTGAGGGTCGCGAGGGTCCCGCTGCGGCTCCGCCAGCGCCTCCCGTCCCCCTGAGGCGGGCGGGAGTCTTGAGGGGGGAGCCGCTTCTGAGGGGGCGGCCCGGGCCGGGCGCTTCCCGCCGCTCCGGGAGAGACCTTGGAGTGTCACGGAGTGCCCGTGGAGAGGGGGCAGCGCCGGTGTGGGGCATCGTCGGGAAAAGGGCACCGAGAACGGGGTTTGATAGCGCTGGTGTGAGGAGAACGCGGAACCGCCGTCATGGGATCCCCCAGAGCCCGGAACAGCGCTGCGAGGCTGCTGGGAGAATCCTTAAAATACCCGTGGAGAAGGTGCTGGGTTGTGTAACTGTGTTATTGAGCTCGCGGAGGCAGGGAGGCTTAGAAAGATGAAGGTCGGGAGGGAGGTGCAGAATACGGGTTCGTAGAATGTTAAGGATTGGAAGGGACCTTAAAGATCTTCTAATCCCAACCCCCCTGCCATGAACAGGGATATCTCCCACTAGACCAGGTTGCTCAAGGCTTTATTCAGTCTGGCTTTCAGCGCTGCCAGGGTTGAGGCATCCACAATCTCCCTGGGCAACCTGTGCCAGGGCCTCACCATCCTCAAGTAAAGAATTTCTTCCCAATATCTGACCTAATTTTTCCCTGTTTCAGTTTGTACCCGTTAGTCCTTGTCACATCGCTACAGTTCCTGCAGAGTCCCTCTCTAGCTTCCATGTAGCCCTTTCAGAGAAATTTGCTGTGAGATCTCCACACAACCTTCTCTTCTCCAGGCTGAACAGCCCCAGCTCTCCCAGCCTATCTTTGTAGGGGAGGTGCTCCAGTGCTCTTATCAACTTCATGGCTTCCTCTGACTTGCTCCAACACTTCCATGTCCTTCTTATGTTGGGGACCCCAGAGCTGGATGCAGCTCTTCGGGTGAGGTCTCCCCAGAGCAGAGTAGAGGGGCAGAATCGCCTCCCGTGCCCTGCTGGCCATGCTGCTTTTGATGCAGCCCGGGATTCCACTGCCTTTCTGGGCTTCAGCAGATTCATGGATAAGGGATGCTGGAGTGAATGGGCAGCGACTGTAACACCTTGGATCGAGCACTTGCAGGTGCTGGGAGAGGTTTGTACCAGAGACACACTGCCCTCAAGTAGCCCCTGCCACTGCTGCAGACAGGCTGCTGGCAAAGGGGGCTCTTGATCCCACCCTCTCCTGGGTATGCTCCAAAAGAAGCAGGAGTTGTATTGATTTCTGGACATGGAGACTCATCCTGATCCTTATCCTATAAAGAGATGTTTGAAGTGCTGCACAGAGCTGTTCAGAGTAGTAGCTGAGTTTGATTTAGTAGCACTGCAGGGAATATAGGGCTAATTAGACAAGTCTGAATGTTCTGGAAGCAAAGATTTTTGAAAACAAGTAATTACATGAATTACTAAGGAGATCTTATACTGCATGAAAATGAAAGGAAGTTGATCAATGATGTTAATCAGTGACAGATCTCTAATTAGTAGTTATTTGCAGAAAAGATTAAGTATAAACTGGATGAAGTCTGTAAGAGCACTAGATTAAATATTGGGAAGAAACTCTTCCCTGTGAGGGTGGTGAGGCCTGGCGAGGTTGGACAGGGCTTGGAGCAGCCTGGTCTAGTGGGAGGTGTCCCTGTCCATGGCAGGAGGTTGGAATGAGATGATCTTCCAACCAAATCATTCCAGGATTTTATTCTATGGTTCTAACAACCCTGTATGACAGGATTCTATTAAATCTTGTGTAAGCAGGAGCTCTCCTCAGCAGGAAAAGCAGTTTGTTTTTACCTGATTGGGGGAAAGATGTAGAAATGTTAAGTGGAGATAATACAACTCAATGACACTCTTAATTTTAAAAATACAATTGTTCTGAACACTGAAATCTCTTTCAGAGATCATGAAAACACAGCATCAAGCCTGCTGCAGGATCACTACCTTGATTCATCTTGGAGAACTGGCAACAGTCTTGTAAGTATTTTTTAAATGCATGCTGCTTCTAGCAAGGTTATCAGAGCTTCTGTGTTGTCTCTTCCCTCCATGTACACACTCTTTCAGGTTTTTAACCAGTTCTTTTTTCTTACTTTTAGAATCTATTTAATGTCAGTACTCAAGTACAGTGTGACAGAATTCAGATACTAAAATGTATTTTTGTTGTCTGCAGCCCTGGACGTTGGACAGCAGCATTAGTGAAGAAAACAGGGCTGTCATTGAGAAGATGTTGCTGGAAGAAGAGTATCCTTTTGCTGATTTGGTTTTAGGTTTTCCCGTAGAATGCTAAAAAACTTCTTATTTCCAGGAGAACTGGACAAATCTTTCTCTGTTAAGGTGACTGAAGCCCTGTCATCTTGTAGGTAGATTGCAGAAATGCTGCTATAGAAACTGCAGTATTTGTTTCTACAACTGGGTAATTCTGAAGTGTAATTTATATGATTATTAAAATTCTCACATGTACAAATATCTCTGATGCTTTGAAAACTTAATGACTGTTTCAGATATTATTCATCTAATAAATCACTTTCTGAAAAAATATGGCTCAGCCAAAAGGAAGTAGAGAAAAGATCTGTGAAAAGGTAAGATCTGTCTGGGAAAAATTCTTAGTTAGCTAAGTAGAAAGAAAAGTCCTTCTAAAATAAGTTTATTTGCTGAGATATGCACCAGCAGCACAATTACTGATTTTTATTTTTACTCTTTTGTTTGCAGCCCACATAAGAAAACTGGAAAAGTCATGTATGTACATTTTAGCACTGAATTGCATTGAATTGCATTTTTAAGTGTGATGTCTGATTTTTTTAAGTTACCAGATACCATTTTTAAAAAACCAGAGTTTCTTTTATTTGGCTGTATAAAATTATTTAAGAGACCTTTCAACAGGAAGAAATATTGTTGTGTGTAACAAAGGGCTAGACTAAACCAGGTTTTGGGGGGTTTTTTGGTAGCACAGTGGTCCTTATGATAAAAAATTGTGAATTCTAGTTGGCTTTTTTGCATGAACTTTTCTGTTGCCTGCTTTTGTGTATTTCTGTGCCATTAGTCACTGATGAATATTGAGTTGCCTTCAATCTTCCATTGTGATGGAGAAGCTGATGTGATTCTCAGTATTTTATTTTTGAGTCCCATTCGTGTTTAAAGCAATACTTTGAGTTTTACCAAAGATGGGGAGTAGTCCTCCTGTCAGAAGGTGTCTTGAGTGACTGGGATTGGAGAATATCTGGATTTGGGAAAGCACTGATTTCTGCTTCCTGCATTCCCAGGGTGCGGTCACCTACAAAATCACCTGGCTGCTCCTTGAAGTGGACATCAGAGGAAAAAGAGCTGTTTGAGCAAGGACTCGTGAGTTTGTTTATAGATATATAATATTTTAAATTGAATTAATGAGTTTATCTTGAACAGCAAAGGAGTTAACAGGAATAAGTGTGTTGTACAATCACAATGCTGCGTTAACTATGGGAAGTATAGTGTGTTCTTAAGGTAGATCAGGTAATCAAGTGGAATCCTTTACTGTTATAAGTTCTGCAGAGATTATATAGTTGTGCCAGGTGTAAAAGGGCTTGCATTGCCAAGCACAAGGATTCTTTGGGATAGCAGGCAGCAGAGTGCCTGAACTTGGTGAAGGAGATCCTCTAGTTACGAATAACAAGAATTCTTGCTCTTGGATGCAGTTTCAGTGTTTGTGGAACATGAATAGTGAGGGTTTTTACCATGGATCTGCTGTACTGGTTGTGTATTTTAATGAATAATCAAGGTTTTGAACTCATTTGACACATGCAGTGCCACGTCAGCAATGTCAGAGTTTGGGTGACTTCTGTGTTTGTTGTTTCAGGTGAAATTTGGCCGCAGGTGGACGAAAATTGCCAAGTTGATCGGCACTCGAACGGTTCTGCAAGTCAAGAGCTACGCTCGGCAGTACTTTAGGAACAAGGTAAATGGAGCATCCCTGGAGTTGGCAAAAAGGTGTTTGCCAATGGGTAGCTTGGTTTTAATCTGCCTTTTCAGGGTACTGCTGTCAAAGCATGTACTCTATTCATTCTCATATTCAGAAACGTGGAATATCCTTATTTGCAGATTTAAATGTGAAGTCAGACATGATTTCAAATTCCTAGAGTGACCAGTATTTTTATTGCTGGTATAACTAAACAATAAATGTAGTATAATTGTGGTCTCTTATACTATTGGTTGCTAGCCTGAAAATACTGGTTTTCCACTACCCAGCTGTTTCTGTTGTGTGTTGTAGTTTTAGCTTTATCCTCATTTGAGATTTCATGGGTTTTAAGAAGAAATAACTACTTTCTAGGGTTTTTTGACTGGAAATACATGTAAATTTCCACTTGGGCTAAAGTATCCCTGTAATGCTGTGGAAAAATCAGTTGCAATGGATTAAAAGAAATTAAAAGGATACATCAAAGACGAAACACTTCAGAATGTCTGCTGTTTGAATAAAATAGTTCTGGTTTTTTGGGAGGCAGATGGGTTTGATTTGTTTTTCCCTCCTAAAAGTGTTTTATATTTTCCTAAGGCAAAAAACGGTGATTCTGAAAAAGAAGAGCAAAGTCGGTGTGGGAGCAGCCTTCCCATGGAGGATGGGATAAGGGTGGAAGCTGGAAACTTGAGAGGCCGTGCAGACCCCAACCTGAACGCAGTGAAAATTGAAAAGCTGTCAGATGATGAGGAGGTGGACATAACTGATGACATGGATGAACTACTCACTCCTGTCTTCCAGCAAGAAACTGGAAAATCTGAATTATGTGTTATCCCAAAAAGTCCAGTTGAAGAAACAAAAGCAGTGGAACAAGGTTTTTCGTCTGCTGGACACAGTTCTGCAACTGCTTTACCTAAAGAAGATCCTCAGCATACCAGGCCAGAGACAGTGGATGCATTGGTATTTCCTGCTGTGGCAGCGACGTGTTCCCAGCACCTGAATGGGGATAACTCTGTGAATTTGGATTACCAGCAGTACAATAACTTTATTGAGAAAGCCAAACAAGGTGGACCAGTCACATGTCCTGGTACTGGACAAGGGACTGATCAGGAGCTCAGTGAGGAGCAAAGAGACCCAGCTGATAATGGATTGCTTTTTCCATCTCCCTGCCAAGCGGATGAAGATCATCAAGAGGAAGCAGAGGAGCTGAAGCCACCGGATCAAGAAGTGGAGGTTGATAGAAGCATCATTCTGGAAGAAGAAAAGCAGGCTATTCCCGAATTCTTTGAAGGGCGCCAGGCCAAAACACCAGAGCGTTATTTGAAAATCAGGAATTACATTTTGGATCAGTGGTGAGATGCATTAATTTCTTTTACTGAAATAAGTGATGAAGATGTCCTGGTTTGATGTAGTTGAAACACTACTTAGCACTGAAAAGAGTGAAATGAATTGTATGGTAGCTTGCCAGTGAACAGCATTCATTATTAATGCTTCTTTTGCATCTTCTTGATTTTTTCTCTGGCATTCTGGAAGCTGAGCAATGAAAGTACTTAGAAGCATTAAGAAAAGGAATGTCCTGTACCAGAACAGGCTGCATTTATTTTGGCTGTGCTATTTTCTTGTCATTTTTGCCATCCTATGTGTAAGAATGGTTTTAATAAATGGTTCCTTAAAATAACTAATGGCATTAATTCTGTAGCCCTGCCTTTACAGAAGGGCAGCAAGAAGTCATAATCTGTGCTAGAGCAAATAATGTTGACCAAAAGAATGCCTCAGTTTAAGAATCAATTTGGAGTGGTGCTTGTACACTTAAATATTTTATATTCCATCAGCAAAGGATTGGTGTAATGAGCCATAGTGACTTGTGGTAGCAGGGTGAAGATAGTTTGGTTGCCAGTTTTGGTTTGTGCTTGCTTTGAAGTAGAGAGAATTACTGAGTTTAACTCTGTCCTCAGTTGTCTTGTGCTCTGACAGTTTGTTCTAGTTGCAAAGAGACTAAAATTCCATTCCACACCAGAGAAGTGTCAAACTGAAAAGATTCAGTATCAATTTAAAAGGAAGGAATAAATGCACAGAGAGTGAAAACAAGACCTCGGTTAAGGTCACACAGTTCCTTTGTCCCCCCGTGGTTTGTTCTGCTCTTTGACAAGGTGCTGTGCTTTGTTTTAGGGAGAGATGCAAACCCAAATACCTGAACAAGACCTCAGTGCGTCCTGGCCTGAAGAACTGCGGGGACGTCAACTGCATCGGGCGGATCCACACGTACCTGGAGCTGATAGGAGCAATCAACTTTGGCTGTGGTAAAGATATTTCTGTTGGAATCAATCAAGAGCCTCTTTTGGTGTAGTGTTGAAGGACTGCCTAATGAGAGGGTGTGCTGCTCACAGAGGAGGCACATTCATCCTTGCTAGGAAGGACCTTCCGAGCAGATTCCCTCATAACCTTTGAAATCTAGAGGAGCTTGTAACCTATAATAGGATTAGGAATTTTCGGTTTACACAAAACCTTTTATTTTTCCTTTTTTTCCCCCTTCCCTCATGTTTAACCATGCACCAGTTAGTGGGATGTGTTTTTTGTTTTGTGCTTTTCTGTGTGTCGTGATACCAGCTGTATCTGAAATTCTGCCCTCCTTCTAAGTAGTCAGAATTCAAGTAATTGTTTCTTTTCCCATGTTAAATGATAACTATTTCCTAAATAAACGCCAATGCCTTCATCCTCAGGGCTAGTTTTTAAATGATTCAAATGTTAAAATTAGGTTACCTGTTAAAAGTTTATATGCACCTGTAACTTGATGTTGGTGTAGAGGCTTTGGGTGGATTTTGGTCCAAAGCTGAATGACAGTCACTGAGGAGAGGAGCAATGTCCTGCAAGTACATTTTGTCTGAAGTAAAGTTATTAAAAATTAATTAACAATAAGGAAGGCGGTTTTGTTGTTTTAAAAGTGTAGTGGGAGAGGGCTGTGTCATCACCCTGAATAACGACTATCAAGAGATGTCTTTACTGTGAGGGCTTTGGTTGCTTTTTCCATGTGCCATTTGCTGCTAACACTTACCCGTGTCATTCTTGTGTGTGTGGCAGTGCTGAGTGGCCCTGAGCTCTGCTGACACAGGAATTGTCCCCTGTGTGTCCTGCAGAACAGGCTGTGTACAACCGGCCCCAGCCCGCCGACAGGAGCCGCTGCAGGGAGGGCAAGGACACGGTGGAAGCCTATCAGCTGGCCCAGCGCCTGCAGTCCATGGTACAGCCTGGGGCAGCAGAAACAAGGGGAAAATCCTCCCAGTTTGCATTTGCAAGCCAGGGCACCTCGGGGAATTTCTCCTCTCGTTCAGGCTGCAGTTTCATTAGAGTGCCCTGTGATTGGGGTGTCAGTCTAGGTACAGGTGTCTCACACCCACTCACATGTTCAGCTACTTCACTCCACTTGTCTTTCAGGCCTTCCCCTGCAGCCCAAACCCCCTCCTCCCCACTCTCCATAATTTATTAGCCAGAAAATAGTGAAATGCATTGCAGTGTGTGATTAAGTTGCTTGCATTTCAACTGTTAAATACAGTAGGTGTGTGTTATGGCTTCCTGAGAGCCCTATGCACACAATTAAATGCCGTAGTAACTCATTTATAACTGCATGAATTACCAAGGCTTGCCAGAGTTAATTTTTATATTCACATTTAATGTAGCGTTTTTAAGTGCTTCACAGCAAAGTAAATCAGTTGATGGAGGAAAACTAAATCAATCCCACTTTAAAAATAATAAATTGAAATGTAAAGAACTGTAGCGTACACTAAATGTAAACACACTGAGTTTATAGCTTTGTGTGTTGTCTGAGCAATAAATCAGAGCTGGATATCAATGCCCTGTTGCTGTCAGGGATGCTGATATTCCATGGAACACCAACAGGCTTTACAGCCTTAAAACCACAAAATTTCACTGATGATATTTCGTGACAGATTGTGAACTACTTTGTACAGAACTCAGGGTGTTTTCTCTTGTGGGAACGTGTCACAGTGTCAGTACTGCTCCTGGGGCAGTGACCTTTTGGACAATGTCCTTGTGGCTGCTTAGATGAAGTAAATGCAGGTGTTTCAGGGTAAGAACTTTGACTCACGGTGGTCTCTTGCCTCAGCGCACGAGAAGACGACGAGTGCGGGACCCTTGGGGAAACTGGTGCGACGCAAAGGATTTGGAAGGACAGACATTTGAGGTAACCCTCCTGTGTTTTAAACGTGCCTTAAACCATCAGTTCTTGCTAATTGCTGGCAGGTGGTGTTGCATTAAACAGACAAGGGAACAGTTGTGTCACAGGGGTTTAACCTCTCTTGTGGAAGCAGTAATTTGAAAGTAATGCAGCAGCTGGTACATCTTGATGCTGATAAATACAACTGCATTTGGGGTTTGCACAGGGGTTTTGTGCCCATAAAAACTCTTTGCCTTGTCTTGTAGGAGATTTCATGACCCATTGCTTTCAGTTAACTGCCTTAAGGGTAACGGTAGGGGATGGGAGAATAACATTTAAATGTTATTTTTTCAGTCCTGTAAGGTTTCCTTGTGCTCATTATGCAGGTGGTAATGAGTTCCTAATATTAATTCTGCTACTAGCAATATCCCTAGTAATACTGTGGTTTATTAAGTGCTTTAAAAATTCATGCAAGGTTAAATATTTTATGGGAGAATTGGAAAGAAAATATTTGCCTGTTCCTACAATTTCAGGTTATATGCAGAGTAAAGAACTGTAAATATCCAATTTTCCTGTATAGAAAACCTTCTTAATTTGCAATCTTTCAGTAATGACCTGTAACAATTACTTCCATAGTGTTATCATGCCATACCTAGTTTCGAGTAACTGTGGTTTAATAATTCCAGCACTTCCTGCAAAATACATATTTGGATGGAAATAAAGGTTGAAAATGTTTATCCCTAAAGAAGGTTATGATAAATTCTGGCTGTGGTTTGTAATGGCAGATTGTCACACCTGGATTTACACCTGGTTTGTGATGTGGGCTGTGATTTTACTGAATTTGAATGCCTTGGAGAGTGAGAGAATTCTCTCATCAGGCACCTTGTGGGCTTGATCTCAGATTGTCACTCCTTCCACTCTGCTTGGTTCTGCCATGCCTGTTGCCTCTATCTTGAGTAGTCTTGTAGCACACAAATTATATCAAGAGGACAGGGATATCAAGAATTTATTCTGGGCTGGTTTTGCAATCATGGCTGAAAAAGCACTTCAGACATTAAAACGTTGAATTTTTTTTAAAATCTTTTCAGCATCTCTCAGCTGAAGAATTAGCAAGAAGGAGAGAGGAAGAAAAAATGAAACCTGCAAAATCTTCTAAAGGTTCGAGACAAATCAAAAGGTATTTGATTGCATCGTGTTCAAACATAGATCTGCTAGAAACTGAACAAATGTCCTGTGTAGTGTCAGGCTGGAACCCTGCAAAGCATTCACATATATCATGGTCTGAAATAAGCAGGGATGCATTTCAGATGTTCCGTGTTGGAATTCAGGAGTGTGGGAAGTGACATTTCTGTATTTGGCGGAAGTCATTCTAATGTGGGATGAGAAAATCCAGTGAAGAAAACAAGGTTATTCCTCCTCTGCCAAGGAGACAGCGGGAAACTTGAAAAGTTTCCTGACTGTCCTACATCTTTAGAGAAATTTTCTTTCATTTTATAGTTCCTTTGATCCCTTTCAGCTGATACCGTGCTGTGTGTTCACGGAAGAGAAGCAGGTATGTAGCTCTGAGTGAACTACAAAGAAGGCTCCATTGCTTTGGGTTACTTTTCTTATACTCATTATTGTGTTTATCATTTCAGGAACCCTTTCAGGTAAAAGTGTCTTCCGAAGCACTTTTAATAATGGATTTGGTGAGCATTAAGTTTTGTGTTTCAAAAATCTGTGATGTGTATGCTGTGGGTTTGGGTTTTTTTTAATGAGAAACATAAGAAGACCAAGAAAATAGAACAGTTTGCCCAGAGCAACTGTGGCTACTCCATCTCTGGAAGTGTTCGAAGCCAGGAGCTCTGAACAACCTGGTCTAATGGAAGGTGTCCCTGCCCGTGACAGGGGGAGTAATGAGATAATCATTAAGTTTCCCTCCAGCCTAAACCATTCTGTGATTCTTTCCAGTCAGACCTAGAAGTGAGAATCTAGTATTAGATAAAGCCCCTAAAATGAATGGGTTTTGTATTGTGCTTAATGTATGACTGGTGTCCTTCTAGAAAAACTATTAAGAGCTTTGCTACTTTACTGAGAGCTTTACTACTTACTATTCTCTGTCATACTTTAAATCTAGTTTGCTTAAAGCTACTTTCTGAAACAGACTGCCCTTCTGAAATCTATGGCTTCATTTTCTGCCAGTCTGGGAACTGATTTTGTGTTTGCAAAGCAAAGTGTGGGTTTTTTCAAGAACAACAGGCTGTACCAAAACACGTGCAGTTGTTCAGCACTGCCCAGGCTGCAGTTTTTGAAGCCAGCATTGCCTCATGTATGGAAGTGTTGCACCCTTGCACTACATCTGCAGTGTTTATATAATAAGCAAAATTAGTCTTTTCTGTTTGCTTTAAGTGGAAGGACTGGGTCTTTGAGAGTCTTGAGTTGTCTTGAGTTTTCCTTCTACATGTTCTTGAGAAGTCACTGACTTGTGAGAAATCCCACAACTTGGACTTTCTTACTTGTTTGATCTCGTTCCAGCACTCTCACGTGTCTCTGGCAGAGGTGATTGGGCTGCTTGGTGGAAGGTACTCTGAAGCTGATAAAATTGTGGAAGTAAGTGTTGGTCTTTTCACATTTTTCTCTATAATATTAAAACTGAAATGATCATAGCTATAATTTGAATAGATGTAACTTATTTCTGAAGGGCAGCTAATTAAATATATTAAAGTTGAAGTTCATTACTGAGGTCTTGAAATACGAGAGTTAAGCTTATGTTCAAATGCCAACTGCATCATGAGGAAGATCTGGTAAATGATTCTTAAAACTCTGTAAATGTAACTGCTGGAGGTTGCTTGCATTGGTGCAGCTGGAGGTTCTTCCCACAGGTGTGTGCAGCAGAGCCGTGCAACAGCCTGAGCACAGGCCTGCAGTGCGAGATGGACCCGGTGTCCCAGACTCAGGCCTCGGAATCGCTGGCAGCCAGGGGCTTCCAGGTCATCGGCTGGTACCATTCCCACCCCGCCTTCGACCCCAACCCCTCCATCCGGGACATCGACACTCAGGCTAAATACCAGGTACAGCAAAACCACACAGCAAAACACCCCAACAGCCCTAAAGCCTCCATGGTGTTCACAGGTTAATTCACTGTTGCACCAATGCATCTTACATCAGCTCAGCATAAATTGACATAAATGCTGTTCTTTAGATTTCAGCATCGCTGTTGTGAACAAGATTGGAGTTTTGTGTGTGGGGTTTTCTGTGTGTTTTTGGTTTTTTAGAGCTATTTCTCCAGGGGTGGTGCCATGTTCATCGGAATGATCATAAGCCCTTACAACAGGAATAATCCTCTCCCCTATTCCCAGATCACCTGTCTGGTCATTAGTGACGAGATCAGTTCTGACGGTTGCTATCGTAAGTACCCCTGTTTAATCCAGGTTCTTAATTCTCCTTTTCCTTTTGGGTGTTAAGGGGAAGATGTTTGGTTTTGAACCCGAGAAATCATTATTTATGTATTTATGTTGGTAATATGATGGTATTATATAAATAGTGTAATTCATAATGGGAACACGTGCTGGACAAACCCATGAATGTCACTGAAAGAATAAACCTGCGAGCTGTCTGTGCTGTCAGGACAGGAATACACAAGTATAAATACATACAGGATTGACCTTCTGTATCAGTAGCTCCCACAATTCGTGAAAGAAGTGAAAGGGTTGGGACACAAGTCCCTGTTACTTACATACAGAATCCATATGAACAGCTTAGAAACTGTTTCACATTTTACTTGGCCTTTGCTGCGTTACAACATTCTGAACAGATTCTCTGCTCGAGGAGAGAGAAGTAAATAGCAAAGAATTGGCTGCTATAGTGGCCAAAACCCCCTAATTTTTGAGTAACGTGGCGTTCAGAAGGTCAAAGGATCCCATATGTGTGCCAGCTGTCCAGGGGAACACGAGGCACGGAAGCTGAAATGGTGCTGGCATGAACCCCCACCTAAGGGAACAGATTCTTGATTAAAAATACCAGTGGCATTTCATGAAAACAGGATCCTTTCCTTCTTGAGCAGTTAAGGACATACCACATAAAATTTGCTGTATTGCAAGTGATCAGATCTTCTGCTCTTTTCCTGACATGGATTTGAGGGCAATTCCCCTGATAGCAGTAGATGGTTCTGGTAGCTGTCTGTTCTCTCTCCTCCTTTATAAAGTCCTGATTTTTGCATCCACACTCGGAAGGTTTCCAGTTCTCTTAGCACAGCAGTACCTGAGGCCTTGTGAGCCCACAGTTCCCTCTGTTTTTTCCTGTGGAGGCAGGCAAGGGAGCCCATCTGCCTGGAACCTCACTGCGCAGTCCTGGGGCAGGGGAAGCAGTGGCCACATCTGTGCCCCAGTTCCTGTTTACCACACTGAGAGTCCTGCACTTTTATCCTCTTTTCCCACACATCCCACCCTTGTGGGAGGAGTTAAAATACTGACAAACTCTATTGCCCTTAGAAGCAGACGTTTTTGTAGTCACTTGCATTTTCTGTCAGAGGATTTCAGATTTCTGTTTAGCTCCTGAAATCAAGGTTTTGCAAAATGCCATCTCCTCTGATTCTTTGGAAATGATTTACTGAAATGTACAGTCTCTCTTTCTCCCTGATTTTTGGTGAATGAATTGTGTTCTGCAAATAACTTTCTGATGGTCCTTTAAAATATTTTCTAAAATTCTTTTCCCCTACATGCAGTAAATTAGTAGAATTTCTTCATTTCTGAGCAAAATTCCTTTGAAATTGACAACAATAGTCAGCACTTCACCATCAGCCCATTCATACTTAAAAACTAAACCTTTTTTATTAATTTAATAACCATATAAACCTTAGAGAGACTACAAAAGTGCTACTAAGTTATAAACACTCAATTCATTTTTCCATGTCTGGGTTTGTTGTAGATTTCTGTGTCCTTCCTTATGGAATGGGAATTGGCAAGGGCAGGGAGGAGAGCAGATTTGTTCCTACTCCCACCAGAATTAAATTTGGAATCCAAAACACATCATCCTTTTACTTTAACCTCCTTAATGTTGTCAAGGAACAGAACTACAGGCTTCTGCAGTCAGTAATAAATGAGGAACAGTTACAGGGAAGGAAGGGATTGCACCTAAACTAAACAGGAAAAAAACAGTGGAGTGTAGCAGAAACACTGAATAATGATCTTCAATTGATTGCAGGCCTGCCCTACAAATTTGAAATGGAACAGATGTTGGAGGAACCTCAGTGGGAATTAGTATTTGAAAAAACAAGGTGGATAATTGAAAAATACAGATTTTGCCACAGGTATGTGTCTACTTCTGTTACAAACACCCAGATTGGAATTTTTATATGTTTATTGTTATGTTCCAGTCAAGACCTGTGGCTGCTTTTTCCAGCACTCCTGTTTGTTTTTCTTCCAACAGCAGTGTCCCTATGGACAAAATTTTTCATAGAGATTCTGACCTGACTTGTTTGCAAAAAGTAAGTTTTCTTCTCTTAACTTTCTAATGTTAGATGTCTTTTTAAATGCAAATCTGTTTCATGTCAGCAGAAGTCACCTGAAGTTAGTTACACTTTTACAAAGCGGAGATGTAAGTTAATGACAATAAATGAATTCTGTGGCACAGCTTTTTACTTACAACACAGTGAAAATAAAGATCCTCCTCTGAGAGAGGTGGAGGTGTGGTTATGTGCAGACACTGGGTTTGACCCTCAGTTTGGAGGAGAATTAATGAAAAATTACTCAGTCTTTCCTCAGCATTTTGTGTTCTTTCACTGTCAAGACCTGCACACATCTCGAGAGCAGACTTGGCCTTCCTGTTCCTTTGTTCCATCAGTAAAATACTGCTGTGCCATATTTATTGTGGATAAGTAGGAACCTCAATTTTCCAGTCAGTGTAGTCACTGCTCTGGAGCTCTGACTAGTGGCAGCTGTACCATTATTGCAAAATCAAGACAGAAACTCTGCCCAAAGCAAAAGACATGAACAGAAAACTTGCACATGGTAATTGCACACATTGAATTTTTTTGTTTCCTCTCAACACATCTTTGCTTGTAAACCAACACTGAGTTGGTAGAATGCTCCAAAATGTAGCTGTTGGGTAACTGGTTTTGAACACTTGGGTTTAGATCACCCATGTGACTGTTCCTTTTAAATTCGTAATGTACAAACACTTTTTGTAGTGTTAATCCTAAATAAATAAATAAAAATTGCTTTGCAATACTTACCAGATAAAAGGGAGTAAAGATGGCAATTTAAAACAAATTTCTTTTTCTCTTGCCTAGCTTTTGGAGTGCATGAGGAAGACTTTGGGCAAGGTAACAAACTGCCTCATTGCTGAAGAGTTCTTGACTCAGATAGAAAACTTATTCCTTTCCACATACAAGAGTGAGAAAAGGGATAATGCTGAAGGAAGTGAGAATGAATGTTCACACGAATTGCCAGTGTGATGGCTTTGGAATTTTGGTTTTATTTTTTAATTTCTTCCCCTCCTCACCATTATGTCACCTCTTTCAGAATTGTTATCCCTTTTGATAGTGAGTGTTACAGAATCCAGTGTCATCTTACTGTTGTGGTTTAAAAACACTTTGAAAACTCCTAACGTGCATGACCTGTGTGCCTGAGGACTGCTTAATGCTAATGGAGTTAATGACTGACCAGCCTGATGTTTGGGAAGGAGCACACCCTGTCAAGAATGCTGTGCATCAGTCTTCAAGGAGAGTTTGTCCTCCCTCAAGTCCTTCAGTTTGGGAATTTTGTTTTATTCTTTTATCTACAGGTGCACGTCTAACTCAGAATGAATTTGTTCCTTTGCTTTAGGGAGTGTAAGTCTGAAGGGGTTCACGAAAGGGAAACTTAACTGAAATGAGAGTTTTGTAGCTCAAACTTTCCTGCTATCCAGTCTGAAGTTTCATTCACTTGTAGCAAAATACATCACCCAATTTCTTTTTTTACTGTTATTTTTCGTATTACTTTTCCCCATTGATTCTGATGGTCAAGTAGCTTTTTGGCACGTTCTTTGCCATCCTGCTTCTGTATTGGGGAGAAAAAGCTGACGAGTTTCATGGCTTCTCAGTAGTGGCTGTGCTTGTTTCCAGTGGAAATGATAACTCCTGTCTTACTACAGGTTGCATCTTTCTGACCTTCCATTCTACAGGGAGGTTTTATGTTGTTCTCGAGACCATTGTGGTTTGTCCACTTCTAATTGCCACTGTTTCCTGTGGAAACAAGAGCCCCTGATTGATGGCAAACTGAGTGCAATGAGAAGAAAAGGATTTGTGTTTTTAAAGAAAAAAAATCCCCACTTTTATATTCAGAGTCTTCTCTAATGTGCAGTTCAATAGGAAAACACTGGTTTATATCAGTTCCTCAGTTATGATTTCATATAGGTATATATTTAGATAAATTAGTCACAGATTGATCTTGATTGAGAAGTTTCCTGATTGCAACTTGGAAATGTTTCATGAGCTGTATCATTGTGAATCTTTTTAGAAAAAGTGTGCTTTAAATGTTGCTTTCTAAATACTAAGGAAACTTGTCTGCAGGTATTACTATTTACACGTTTATCTTGGGCAGAGTTTCTCAAAGAGGTCTAAAATATATTTGAAAGTCTCAAGCAAGACTTTGAGTTTCTATCTAGAGGGGAGACAATGGACCCAATTTTTATTTTAAGAAAATGTGTGTGTGTGTGTATATATATATAGTTCTACATAACATAAATGGAATTTTAAGATTTTATATGTTTCAACTTTTTGTTTGTATAAAGAGTTTGAAAAGCTTTAAAATAGTAGAGCTGCATCCCAAGGAGGGAACTCCTTCACAGGAAGTTAGTTTTATTTTTTTATCAGGCTTTATGAGTCTCTTTCTGTCACTAAGGGGAAGGTGCAGAACCTGATCAGACAAAAATGTGAGCCCTTGAAACTCAGTGATTTTCCCACATTTAAGAGCTGTGGACTCAAAAGTACTGGTGAGTGTTCTGTGCTCTCTCTTATGTTCAGATGTGCTGGTGCACACTTTAGGTCCCACTGCTGTGTGTAATTTAGCACTTGGTGTATCCATCTCTATCTGGCCTGTTTACTCAGTCTGCATTTACTTTGAACTGTCATCTTTGAGGCTTCCTGACTACCAGTATTGCACGGATTCCTGGATTCCTGGTTAAGCTACACTCCAGGTGGGAAAGCATTTCTCCCTCTCAGTCCTGGGGTGCTCAGTTGCAGTTTTGCACAGGTCACTCTGGGAAATCCCCCAGTGTCATGTCCTGACAGCTGTAATTAGAGCTGGTAGGAGGACAGTTTTGAACCTCGTGTTACAGCACCATGAAGTAGATACTGTTCGTTGTTTACACACTGTTCCCAGCCCTTTAGGGATGGGTCAGGATTACCCAGGTAGTGGTAACAATGTCCTGGCTCCTTCTCTCTAATGAGCACTGAGGTAAAGTAACACAGTTGTATTAATTGGATTTAACAGTGTTGTTACATAAGGAAAAGTTTGAGTAACCCAGGCTTTTGAAGTGATTTGTTTCTGAGGACATGGGGCAGGATTGAGCTTTTCGCGTGCACATAAAGGCTCCAGATTTCCAGGAGATTGTTAGCAGGGTGGTGTGGGAGAAAATACAGTGCTTGTACCATCAGGATCCAGTCTAGCACACAGAATTCTATAGGAATTAGAAAGAACACAGTTGTGATGCTCAGTAATGATTTTGTTGACAGGAGCCAGGGTAAGAAAATAAACTAACCTACTTATCATCATTTAGTTTCTCTGAGTGGTTAATGATACGAGTTTGGAAGTTGCATACTTCCCAGGAGATAAAAATCTGTTTAACTAATATACCAGTTCTGCTACCAAACAAATTTTAGGCATGAGAATTTATTATTATAAAGCTTTTTTTTCCCCATCCAGGCTTTGTTTCAGTGGACCTGTGCAGACTAATCTGCTATTCCTTTCCATAGGACCAGTGTTACACCTTACCAAGTTGGTGCTCAGGACAGGAGAAGTTGTTGAGTAGTGAGCAGAATGATACAGTTAAAACTGGAATTCAACAGTTTAGAAAAGGAAAAAAGAAACAAACAAAAACCCACAAAATAAACCCAAACAACCTCCCCCAAGCTGTCACTTCTGGCAAATATCTCTATGGGCATTTGTTGGCCGAATCATGTTTTGTTCTTCCAGTTACCAGCAGTGCTGCCTCACAGGAGTGCAGATCTTGTGTGCAAGGGGAGGGAACATCCCTGGTTTTATTTTTAAAAACTAATTAACTTTCCAAAAACAATTCATTTGAAAAAAACAAGCAAAATCCCTAACCAAGCAAAAAGTTAATGCTGTTGCCATTGATACTCAGTACTTTTTTCCTTTGCTTGCTTCTCTGCTATTCCTGACTGATGATAGACAAGAGCCTCCTAATAAAGACTGTATATGCAATACCCTGAAAGATGTGTCTGTATTTGTAACAGCTTCTTGTCTCCGAGCACTGGGTCTGGAATTTCTTTGTTCCATGTCGGTGGCAATGACCAAGTGACAGAATGAAGCTCGGTGCCAGCAGAGGGCGCTTTGTTACAGCTGCTGCAGGAAAGGTTCGGAACTCGGAGCAGAACTGTTCCTAGGAGTGTTTGTAAGCTTGTGGCCGACGAGCACGTTTAGGGCAGGAGCCGTGTGCCTCGGTAGGGAGTTGTTTCCTTCATTTGTTTTACAACCCCTGTGCTTTAGTCTCCTTCAGAAGATTATCCAGTGGTACTCGGGGCAGGGCTGCTGGGATGGTACCCCTGTGTTTGCCACACACATCTCACAGTCCTGAATCAGCAGTGTGAGGGGTTTGCATGGGCAAATCCCGAAGGTGCCCAGCAGATGCCTTTCCCTCAGCCACATTCCTTCCCCAGAACTGACCCAAGTGTGTTGGTTCCAGCTCTGTTAACCAGACTCCTTCCTGCTCTGCTGGGCAGGGCTGAGCCGTGAGGACAATGTGTGTGTAGGGGAACGAGAGGCTGTGGAGGAGGACAGTGCACCCCAAAAGGGGGGTTTGGCACAGCTGAGCTCCCCAGGTGTCTGCATGGGGAGAGAAAGGTGCTGTGCTGGTGCTGTGCACTCCCGAGGGAGTGAGGGATAAGGGACTTCATCCATCCCCATGGGAAGGAGCTGGTGGTTTAACATCCCAGTGAACACTGTAATCACATGTGATGCTGGACAAAGTATTTAATGGCCTAGATAAAAGTATTCGGGTTGTTTAATTGCTGTTTTACATAGACCTACTGCCCTACTTTTACGAGGTTTAGAGTTGTGCTGAGAAATTGTTTCCATGGAAGCAGAGATCACTAAAGAAATAATGCACTCCACATTTCCCACAGGATTATTCCTTTTACAGCCTGCTGTTGTAAATAATTAACTCCTGTAGTACTGTTACAGCTTAGCATGGATTAAAATAATACTTTTTTTGGTGTCATAGAGGCATTACATACATTTTTTAACATATATAAATATATATAAGTACGTAGATAGCTGGAAAAACTTGTCTTTAAATTAAGTCTGTTCCTTATTTACAGAGGGTGAAATCCACCAGTAAAAGTCAGTGAAGAAGTGCACTTTTATTTTGAACTATATTTCACATTTGGCATTTAAATAATGCGAAATACAATAAAGACAAGATATGAGGAGGTAGGTGGTAGTTAAATGGATTTTGACTTTGAAGGAGGGATATGAAAATTTTAAAAAAAGGAGATTATTGTAGTGTGGGTAAATGAATGACTTAAAAATGGGAAAAGGGTTGCTAAACTATTATAGAATCATCAACATGACAAATTGACTTACCTGGCAATTTTAATAATAGTTTTAGCTGTAGATCTCAATTATTTTCCAAGAGAGGTAACTACAGTTATTATTACCTGAAGGAATGTCCAGATTGTGTCCTGCTTTGGCAGAGGGTATTTACATCCTGTTTCCACGTGGAGCTCTGATTTTACACCTACTCTGAGTTCTGAATGCTCCCTGGCAGGCAGGGTCCCTCCCAGTGTGCACACAGACAGGAACCCTGACTGCAGGAGCTGGCACGGGTTGGAAGTGGGGCAGTGCTCAGGTAAGCAGCACACAGGTAGGAGCTGACTGCAAGGCACGTGGCTGGCAGTACAGTGCACACACTGCTCTGTGGTCATTACTGGTCCCAAAATAATGATTTATAAAGAGTCTGTCAGGGTTTGACAAATCAAATGAATGGGACTCACTTAATGCAAACTGGAAAATCTCTGTCAGCTGCTGCCAATGCACATGGAAATGGTAATACAGGTTTGTAGATCACTGGGAGACTTGGGAGCCACTGGAGTGTTCTGTGAAGGGCATTATTAAAATTCAGATTGAAAAATTTCTTCAGAAATAATAAACAACTTTGTAAGGGTAACATAAGCATGAAAATCAGCATCCCTAGTGCTGCCTTGGGATGAGCATGCGCCAAAAGAAAGGTGGGAGAGAAGCTTTCCATGCTGGAAAATGAGGCTGCATGCCTGTGCTCCCTGTGCAGGAGAGCAGCCATCAACCTGGTCAGTTGTTGCGGTGCTTCATCCCACTTTCGGTGTGAGTGACACCGAGTGGGTGGATTTCCCCACCCGGGATTCTGCCCCTGAGGGCAGATCCGAGGGAAAATCTGTGGCATAAGGCTTACACCCCTTGAATGTCACTCACACCCCATCTCCTCCCCTGTGCCAGAGCCTCCCTGGGCTCAGACAGGTCAGCTTGTTTTAAAATTCCCTCCAGCTATACTGTTATTGGTCAGTTTAAATTTGTTTCTCCCCTGGTATGTCTCTATTAGTTACTTGTCAAGTCTCATCATCTTCTAATTGGTTACCTTTGTTGTACCTCCCTCTCTCTGTAACCTTCAAAGCCTGTGATCAGAGGGAAACAAAGGGTCTCTCTGCTTGGCTTTCCTTCAAGCTTCTATCTCCCTGCTCCCTCAGGGCAGAGAAATAAAACTTGGACTGCAGCCACAGAGATTCCAATTCTTTCCTCCTCGCCTTCGCTACTGCCTTTTAACAGCATTAACTTGCTTGCTGCACACAGCTTATCAGGCCAGAAGAACTGAGGCACGCAAACCTCAGTAACCTTGCACCGACACTGCTGTTCCTTGTGGGCATCGAACCCCGAGCCGTAGGCCAAGCCTGAGCCAGGCACGGCAGTCAGTGGTTCCTCATGAATTGACAGCTGCTCCAGGCAGCAAACATCAAACTCCCAAAGGCTTTATTTAATAAAGCTGTGAAAGTAGAAAGTCCATAACTGGTAAGAATCTAGATAGTGGAATGATACAGATGCTGTGCGGTGAAAGACACAGGAAAAACCAAGATGGAAGTGGAGGAGTAGGATTTCTTCCAACGGAAATGGGAGAAACTCCTTAAACACCCATTTGCACATAGTCCATACAGAGTCTAAAGGAAAAGGGCCAGCTGCTTGTTTTTAATCCATAACGGAAGCCCATGGTAGGAGCTTGGCTGCTGTCTCTTCCCTGTTGTTTCCTCATCAAGCAGGAGTGAGGGAGGCAGCTGGAGGCAGGTGCCACTCCCTAAGAAGTAACAGGGAGCTGGGAAGCTGTTGACTGGGATTTGGGAAGGAGATGCCAGTTGTTTTGGAAGAAGAACCTGTTTGGTGGGTCTGATTTGAGTCAATAAAGGGAGCAGCACACCAGTGTGTAGGAATGAGCAGGCTCCATCAGTGGATTAAAGCTTTGGATGCTGCCTGCTGTCACTCAGGACTTTATCTGTGCTTTTCTCCTGCACTATGGAGCCTCTCTTCGGGGTTATGCTGGGTTTGATTCTGGCAGTCCCTTCACCAGCCCACAACAGCTGCACCTGTGCGACCAACAAATGGGCAGTGTGTGCCCAGGACGGCCCTGGGAACTGCACCTGCAGGCTGGTAGGTTCAGATCACCCTGTAGACTGCTCAACCCTGACTTCAAAATGCTTCCTGATGAAGGCAGAAATGATCCCCCTGAAGGAGAGGCGCCTCTGGAGACCTCTCCACAGGCTGTCAGACAGTGATGGCATTTACAACCCCGACTGCGAGGACAGTGGTGCCTTTAAAGCCAGGCAGTGCAATCAGTCCAGCACCTGCTGGTGTGTGAACACCGCTGGCATGCGGAGAACTGAGAAGGGAGACAGGAGCCTGAGCTGCAGTGAGCTGGTCCGGACGAGGTGGATCTACATTGAGCTGACACACAAGAGAAGCTCCAGTGCCTTCGATGTCCCCGCCGTGGCAAAAGCCCTGACACAGCTGTTTGAGAGCAGGTACAAGCTGCACCCCAAGTACATCGCAGCCATCGAGTACGATCCCCCACTTATCCAAATCCGCCTGGACCAGAAAAAGAAACCCAGGTGGGGTGTAGATATAGCTGATGTGGCCTATTACTTTGAAAAAGATGTAAACAATGACTCCATATTTCATTCCAACAGTAAATTAAATGTCTCAGTCAATGGAGATGTGCTGGCTATTGAAAAGCTCTGGATTTACTACGTGGATGAAAAGCCCCCAGAGTTCTGCATGAGGCAGCTGGTAGCTGGCATTAGTGCTGTGGTCACCGTGGTGGTCCTGACTGCTGGCATTGGTATCGCTGTGCTGCTTATCCTCAGGTGGCTGCACACAAGGAAATATAAAAAATTTGGGAGTAAAGAAATGAGGGAAATTAAAACCCCAAGCTTAGAGCTGCCCTGAGCTGAAAGAAGAAAGGCAACTACAGGAAGAAAAGGAAAAAAAAAAAGGCACAGAATACAAATAACAGACTCAGTGGATGTGATGGATTTGGAGTTTTTTCCTTCCTACAGGAATTTGTACAGTGACTGTTCTAAATTATTCTTGTTTAGTAAGAATAAATTTTTGGGGTATAAATGAATTTGGGAGTCAGGTACCTAAATATTTTAAATGACTCCTACTTTGGAGGGTAAGAAAACTGTTACAGCTGTCTATTTAACATAACACAGAATGCTTTCACTCCTGCTGCAGGCCTGGCTCAGATTGCTTAAATACTTAAATACTCTGTAGGATTCTTGGTGTATCTACTTACTGAAATTAAAACACTTGCCTCAGCATATTTAGGCTACATTGCTGCTTTTCTCCTGGTAGACTTTTTTAAAATGCAATTTGTTCATGGGGTCTTTTAAAAAAAAAGTTTCTGGAACTTTTTTTTATCAACAAATAGTTTCATAAATATCACTAAATAACAAAATAACATAATTAAAAGATACTCTGCAGCATCAGAGGCTTTTATAGAGTGATTTGTTAGGAAACATCCCAGGTGTTGGGTTGCTTCCAGGTGTGGAGATCCCAAGTTCCTGAGTTTGTATTCAGGCAGCACAGTGAGATATTCCCACTTGTGCTCTTTAATAAGGGTCTGACACTCCTCGTCAGCAAAGATCCCTTGATCCCCATGCAAGTGTAAGTTAACCTTGGTGTTCTTCCCACATTCCAACTCTAATAGCTTTCTGTCTACCTAAATTCCCCGGGCAATTTCAATGGGAAGAGATATTTTTCCATGTTGTACAGCTTCACAGAAACACTACACAATGCTCCGGGACAGGCTGAAAAAGAGCTTTATTCCAGCTGAGATACGGGGGGAATTTAAGAGCAGAGTGTAATTACTGAACTTGGAATTCGGCCAACACACTACAACTGGACTGCTTTGCTACCTACTCATCTGCTGCATTCCTTGTTTGGGGAGTCATACCCACTGTGAAGGACATTTTAAAGAAAATAATGCTGGTTGTTGAACGTTGGGATATTGTCAGTTCCATTCTCTGTGCTGAGTGTGGATGTCTAAGTCCATCACTCTCATCTGTGTCCTTCAGCAGCACCTGCTCCACCTGGGCGCTGCAGCAGGGCCAGCAGCTCTTTTCTTCTCTGACTTAGTTCCAGTGTTGCTCATTTATAATTCTAACAACAGTCAGGAATGTGCTACTTCCACGGCAAACCATTAAATATACAGCTCTGGTTCTACTGAAGGAAAAGGATATCAGGGAGAAAAAGGGAAAGGCTTTGATTCTGTTTCTACCTTTGTTTATAGATGCTGTTGGGTAATATTTTTTGGCTCAACATACACCATTTCCATTTGACCTCACACTTGTTCACTCACCTGCTGGGAAATTCTGGGTCCATAGCTTTGGGTGGATGCATCATGTTTTCCCAAAATAAGATTTTTATGCAGTTGCAGCAGCAGCATTAACACATTCACAGCTTTGGAGCAGGGTCTATAATTTATTGTGTGCCTTACAGCAACATGTCAAAGCTGGTTGTTTGTCACTCAGGAATACACACTGGTGCTGAGAGAAGATGAAGTGAGAATTTGAGATCTAGGCTGGATCTTTCCCTGTCATAGGAAAACTCAGAACTTAGCCTAATTCCACACAATTTTGCAAGTAGCCATTTATAAAACAGATTAAATTAAAAATCTAGAGCTGAGCAGCCCTCAGCTACAGAAATGTAGGATGAGAATAAAAATTTTCAAAGTACATTGCTTAAACACTTTCTTATGCAGAGCTGATCGAAGCCATGTGTTTGAGAGGTTGGTGCTGTCCTTCCATCAGGGATGATGAGATGTGCAGTCTTCTGGGGATTTACTGTGGCTTTCAACAGTGTTTTAAAATCACTGCATTTTTCTCTTTTCTGACATAAGAAAAACATATTATTTTCAAGGTGAATTACGAGATTTTATATTATAATATAAACATTTAGGCATAACATTGAGTAGGACTGGCAAAAGTACTAATTGTTGAAAAAATCTTAACAGGTAACAGTGTCAGCATCTTTTCTTGGCTCCTGCTTTTCTTTTTAGTAGCTGAGATTGAGAAGAGAGGCTGTTGTGGGGCCATTCCTATTTTTATTAACCATCAAAGGACTGCCCCATGAAAGCCACGAGTTGTGGTTGATTATTTCTTGCTAGTCCTTACGCACCAGTGGGCTGCACACTGGTCAGGGACTGGAAATGCACTAGGGTTGGTTAATAGGAGGGATAAGGTATCTGCAGTTAATCAGTAGAATGTGAAGATTAATTGAAGCGCAGGGCTCAGAAAACCTCTCCTTGGACTAGATCATTCTACTTGAATAAATCTGTGTAGAGCTACTGTAGGATGTGGACTTGAATAAAACAAACAGACCCATTGCTCCTGCTGAGTACTCATTTCTATCCTGCCATCTCTCACACCAAATCTTTTTTGCACGTGGCAGATCATGTACTTTACTGTAACAGTCCATCACATTCTGCCTGTTTGACTTTCTTACCACTCCTGATGTTCTCACTGAAAAAGAGACAATGAGCCCTTTGTCAGCTTCAAACTTTGCAAAATGAAAATGCTTTTTATTATTCGGATTTTGAGGGTTTTAACACTAACATTTCTAGTTATCCTTTTCCTGATTACATCGTGGAATGTTTTAATGGAATGTTTGCTCATTTTATTTAAGTAATTAGGCCCTGTGCTGTGGGTTCTGTGGGTGATAGCAGAGTGCCTTTGTGCTGTTGCCTACTTGGGTAATAAAGCAGGGTGTGCTTGCTTTAACAATGCCAGAGCTGGCTGTTGCCTAAATCATGTTCTGCAATTCCAACTGGCTGCCTTGGAAAGCTCAAATTAAACACATGCAGGGAAAAAAATTCCCTCTCCGCACTCCAACTCTGAAGAGGCCAGTGCTGCCCTTTGCACACCATGCCACTACCCCTGTGCAACTGCACAAAGTGAGCTTTGGTCTTTGCTTTCAGCTAAAACTTTTGTAACCACTCACGATCTGAGGACAGTGCCAGAAGCAATGGCAGCACTACAGCAAGGAAATGAAAGATAAGGATTAAAACCCTCTTAAACTCTGTTCTCTCTACTCCCCCTGGTAAAATCCATATCTGCCTATATATCCGAGTATGTACCCTGGAACTCTTTGACACAAAATGCCCATGTTAGTTTGTAGGTGCTGGTGTGTGCACACACCTGTCTGTTCCACAGCTACATTAGACACACACACCACTATTTGTCAGAGCAGGGAAGCCCTCGGGAAAAACCTCATGGCAGCAGATCCTCCTCTGCACTCACCACTCTGCAGCCTTCAGCTCTTACCAGTGGTAAAACAGTCAAACCTACTGCTGTTGTGGGACAGCAAAGAATCTTCTTTTTGTCCCATCTTCTCCCACTTAAGAATAATCTTTTAGGGATGTTTAGACTGGGATTATGCCAGATTAGGTTACTGATGTGAATTTTAACGCCTGCCATGTAAATACACCGAGGTCTCTCTTGTTGGGATGGTGAAACACCTGCACGTCTGGGATGTTACTGACAACTGGAGACAAGATCCCTCCAATAGTCCTTAAAATATTTAAACCTTGGGGAATCACCCTGGAAAAAGCCAAACCAATTTCTACTGCTCGAATATCTAAACCACTTTTTCAGTGAACAGTTAAAGAAGTAACAGATTGGCCCTTCCTCCACTTCTTAATTGGGCCAGTTAATGCTATTAAACAGATCTTCTTCCTCGTGCAGGTATAATTATCCTTTCCAAAGCATTTCCACTGATTTGCCTCAGGGTTTTAAATGCTGCAATTAAATCTTCTTTCTTTTTCTTTTTTTTGTCAATGCTAAAATTAATCTTAAGTCATTACCATTGCTATCAAAGTGGGAAAAATTAGCTTCCAGAACTTCTACTATTATTTTTCAGCAGTTCTAACCAAATCTCTTGTACCAGGCTTTACCTAGTTAAAATTTCATTCACGCCAGGCAGCCTGACAAGATCCACATCTCATTTGCACGATGATCCCTGGGCCCTGAGGGATAACGCTCCTAGAGCCCCACTCCAGCACCAATGAAGTGCCGCAGAAACAATTAGGGAGACTTTGCATTACCTAAATGAAAGACTGAACTATGAAAATGTGCACTGCTAATTTTCCACTGAGGTTTTTGCATGTGGGCCCAACAGTGCTGGTGGTATACGCACCCAACCTTTTTCAGGTGTTTCTTTTGAGATAAATGCCTGTCCTTGTAAGGCTTTAAATGAGAAATCTCAGCACTTTTGCTGCTCTGGTTGCACCCAGAAAAGCTACATGGGACAACTAGGAGGCAACGAAAAGAGCACTCCTTATTTACAGCCTCTTCACACGTGTTTTGGAACTGAATTTGGTATGGAATTTTGTAACAACTTTTAGAGGAACAGCTTTACAGTAAACTTCTGCTTCGTTCAGTAACTTCATTTTCTGGATTTTAAACCTACTTTTTTCAAACAGCAACAACAGGGATAATATGCAGCAACAGTTAATACCTATTAAATTCTTAAAGAGCATCCTCTAACTGGTATCTCAGTGGGGAAGGGGAGGGCAAAGGACAGTACAAGAGATAGTGGACCAAGGCAGGATATTCTAGTGCACAACATTTGGAAAAATCTTGATATTAATAAAAAACATTGTCTGATCTTTTAAATGAATGTAAACTTCTGGTATTTCCACTGGCCAAACAGACTAAGTGGCATTAAATCCAATTTCTGACTTGCAGAAGGTGATGGAGTGCATTTTTTCTGCCAAGATTTTAGCACAGCATTCATTAGCAGAAGTGAATTACACTGAAACTTGAATAACAATACTATCAATTAATACTTAGTTTTTCCTTGGATTTATATAAAACCCAAATATTTTAATTTTTTTAGTAAATTTTTCATTTGCAGCTGAAAACTGTATATTTTAACTGACAATTTTTTAATTGTGATGATTAAAATTGGTAGCAGAGAGACTTTAGTACCAAATACAGAAGTATCTGTATACTAAGCACAGAAAAACACTTTTTATATTCAGAGTTAAACTAGTTTTCATTACTTTTATTGGAACTGGCATTTGCTTGTGTGAATAATTTCATATTATTCATAGTATACAAAATCTCATTCCATTTAGAACAACTACTTATATACAGAGATACACAAATACTAATGGACACATCCACACAGGAAAATTGTACCTGTTAAGGTGTTAATTGTTAATTGTTCTTAGGCAATCACTTATGACCTGTAAACAGGTCTTCTGCAGTCTTAAAAATTGAAAACTTGCTTTTTGGTCTTCTTTTTGTAGAAGAGATGAGGCTTTTAAGCAAAAACTCAGCTACAAAACTATCTTAATCTACCTCTCTTTGCCATAGAATATGTTATTTTATTTCTTCAGGGAAAAAAAAAGTTATATGCACACATCTCATTAAAATTCAAGAGAAGCAATAATATAAATTACTAGTTAGAAAGTTTTTTCCACCACACATCTATTTAGGGGACAAAAAACACTACAACTTTCCAATTGCTCAACTGTTTACCAGATTTTCATCTAGAGATATATTTAGTGCTGGTATTTGATAGATCCTATAATTACCTGTGCTGTATTTGCTGCTTGTCTGCTTTGAAGTTTGAATTGCAAGCGATGATACTTGGGGAAACTTTAGAAGTGGAGAATGTAGAACACAACTCTTAGCCCCATCCTTGCACACTCAAAACATCCATTGATTTTAAGAGGAATTTAGCCAAGTCAGGAATGCAGGAATATCTCCTATACCCTCTATGCACACAGAGTTAAATAATGCAATTGGAGAAACAAATAATTGCAAAAAGAAACATGTGAAGAAAAACCCCAAACCAGTATGTTTTCAGCAGACTTGACAAAAAGTGGAGACACTGAGGTGGAAAAATGACAGAAGAAATGGTAGAAAGCCTTAATGCTTGGCTTAGGAATGGAGCATTCTAGATAAAGAAGACAAGAAAAGCAAGAAAATACGAAGTCTAATGAGGACATTTTTGAGAGCTTTCATCTCAGTTCTTCATTTCCTGACAGCTGGGACACACGCACACCTTGGGTTACATAAAGTGCTTTTCTGCTGCTACAGCTCAGCTGGTTTTGTGACTGGAGCAGTCACAAAAATTAATGCTGTGTTACTGACTGACAGATTTTACTCTTCGTGCTTCTTATGATAATGGAGCCTGGGCAGGTCTTAAAGGAATTGTGTCAGAGGAAATTGTAAGATTATCGCTAAGTAAGTTCCTTTTTGGCCTGAACTGCAAGAACTGGTCACCACGTACTTCCCTTGGCAATGAACATCAATGCTTAAGAACTGTCACAGGAGAGGGCTCTGGTCATAAAAAGAGGTGGACTAAGGAGTACCTCAACAAACACTGAACGATACTCGACTGTGCTCATACATAGAGGATGTGGCTCTGGAAGGCAAAGATTTGTGTTTCTTTACCTTCCACAACAACAGGGCCTTTGTTTACATTCAAAGCCACCAGGGCTTATGTGCAGCCTGGGCTGCCCTGTCATTACCACACATCCCAGCCTCACCCTCCCTCAGCAAATAACCTGTTTTTCACATCACATCACTCAAGATATACTTGTCAGCCAGAGGAGCAGGACAAGAGCTACACATTGGGTTAGCAGCTTGCCATTTTCTCGTGAAAAACATCACCTCTGCCCCTACTATGGCAGCAGATCTGACTGCTCCCTGCCTATGAGTGTCACCAGCCCTTTGGTGGCAGGAACCGCTTCACATTTCAGGTCCCCAAAAACAGAATTGCAGAATCAATTAGGCTGGAAAAGACCTCTGAGATCATCAAGTCCAACCTGTGACCAATCCCCACCTTGTCACCCAGAGCACTGAGTGCCATGTCCAGTTGTTCCCTGAACACTGCAGGGATGGTGACCCCCATCACCTCCCTGGGCAGCCCCTTCCAAGGTTTAACAACCCTTTCTGGGAAGAAAGTCTTCTTGATGTCCAACCTGAACCTCCTCTGGCACAACTTGAAGCCATTTCCTCATGTCTTGACACTCGCTGCTTGGGAAAAAGACTGACCCCCACCTGGCTCCAAACTCCTTTCAGGGAGTTGCAAAAGTGAGAAGGTCCCAGCTGAGCCTCCTCAGCCACTCCTCATAGGACTTGTTTTCTCTAAAACAGCAGCAAACAAGCCCAAGGCATAACAACCGTGAGCTCTGAAAGCTCTGGACATTTTCCTAAGGGCTCTCAGGACCCTGTCTGAGGGGGAGCTTGGACTGGATGAGCTCCAGCGGTCCCTCCCAACCTCACCCATTCTGTGAAGGGGCTTTAAGGTCTGGGTGCCAGGACTCAGGGCCACCCTCAGCCATGAGGTTGTTGCCCACAAAATGGGATTGTCACCTGGTGTGCAACAAGGCCATAATTACACACTTGAAATATTTTTTTATTTCAGAGCTGCGCAAGCCCCGGTGCTCAGAGTACACAAATCAAGGTGGGCCACCAGACTTTTCCCACCATTATTTAGACACGGGAATTCAGAGTTAGTAACTTTCCAAGCACAGCCCCTCTATTATGATTGATTACTAATTTCCATACAAGTTACATAGCCCCAGCTGACATCTACACACGCTCAGGGAAAGGATCTTCACTTAAACAGGGTCTTTTTAACTTGGAGGTATGATTTTTATTGTTATAATGATCATAGTTCAGCTATAGGGGTACACAAACTTTGAGTACTCTGCCGAGTTAGCAATGTATACACAGATATACATCGACACCTTGATTTGCTACATCCTTAAAGCTTCTTAGTTGCCGGATGTCCTTGACTAGGGGAAGCTGGCTGCTGCCTGTTCCACTGATTTAGGCTTGAAAGCATACAAAGATCTTACATCAAAGAACACTCTGACTTAAAATAATCCTGACATATTCCACATTTTGCAACCAGATGACACGGAAACACCGCGGGCAAAGCCTGCGTTAAGGCACTCAGGAGAACGGGCTCTGCGCCTGATGAGGGGCGCCCCTGCTCCCCGCGCTGCCTCAAAATGGCGGGCGGCGCCTGAGGGAAGCGGCGGCGGCGGGAACGGCGGCGGCCCCGCCTGAGGGAAAGGACGCGGGGCCCCGGCAGCCGCTGCAGCGGCTCCGCGCTCGCCCTGCCTCCCGTCCTCCGCCCGGGCTCCGTACTGACACCGGCTCCGCGGTCCGGTCCCTCCGCCGCCACCTCCCGCGGTGGTGAGTAGGGGAGCCCGGTGGAGGAGGTCATTCCCGGTCCCTGGGACGTGCAGCTGTGAGGCGGCCCGAGCTGTCCCCCGCCTCCCCGCCCGCCATTACCCGGGCGGGCGCCTCAGAGTGACTCGTCTCCTTCATTCCGCACCCCCGGCTCCTCACATCAGCCCATGTCACGATAATCGCGGTTCCCCCCGGGGGTGGAGGGGAAGCAGAGACCTCGATCGGAGCCAGAGGGTGAAAATTGACAGCGCGGGGGCCCCTCGGGCGGGAGGGCCCGGGTCCTGCCCGTGCCAAGGCATTTCCATGTCTATGAGCCAGAGGCTCCCGGCTGGCGGACACTTGGTTTCGCTGTGTTTTGTTTCTAGGCCGGAAGCAAAGTACGAGCAACGTGCTCACAGATCCTGGTTTTCCTCATGTATAGAAATAGCACCGGTGGGCAGAAGCCCAGCGCGGCAAGGTGATGACCCACAAGGGACACCTGCAGTCACTCTGATCTGGTGGTAATAAAAGTGAAAGGAAAAAAAAAATAATATACAAGATACTGATGTCTTTCACAGTCGGAAGCAGATTGATGTCTCAAAACTGTAACCGGATGCAGTTGTGACTGTGACCTTTTTTGGTGCAACGCAGCTGTTGGCAAACAAATACACAGTATCTGTTCAGGGAAAATGAAATAACGATGCAGAGTTTCTCGTTTGGGTGGGCTTCTTAATACCAGTCTGCTATTTTTTTTTTGTCTTTGTTTCAGGGTAACCAGCTAAAGTTATGAGTATCATCTGTGGTCTAAAGCTGCCGGGCAGGAACTGTGTTTTCTCTCATTTGGCTTCTTTGTGCAAGCAGGGGAAGTGCAATAATCTCTCTAGGTTTTACACAGGATGGTGCCGAACTCAGGTCGACAGAGATGGAGGCCAAAGGTTGGATTTGAGTGGAAATGCTAGGAACTGTTTTTTGATTGGAAACCATGATTCCTATAGAAACTTCACTGGTAAAGGACTGAGATGTCTTTTGGATGTCCCAAATACAGAAGTGTACAGGAATGCACACCATGGTTTGGGAAGGTTTTGCTCCCAGTCTTTTCAGCCCCTGGGGGTGAAGATTCCATCCCTCCAGATCAGTTCTGCAGGGCAGCTCCCACATCACTTTCCTGCTTGGAACATTCAGATCATCAGGTCTTTTCACACATCACCATCGCTTCAGGCTGCACCAGTACCTCTTTTCTGGATTATTGTGAAGCCAGCTCAGAAATTATTTGCCATCATTCTTGGCAGGTAAAATACTGTGTTACTTTCCTCTCAGTGCAAGACCCATCCTGTGAAGTGTGAGTGTGGGGAGGATGGCAGGTGTGTTGGTAGTGTTGTTTGACTGACCGTTTGCTCAACAAGACGTGTTTTTTTTCCATTATCAGAGGTGTTAGATGTATCTTTTGCTCTTCTCATTTACATGTGGTAAAGGAAGATGAACCAAGACACTAAGGGGCATTCCTTCTTCTCCTGTGGGAGGGAAGAAATGGAGTGGAGTGGAAGCCAATTACAGTATAACCTCCCATAAGCTCCTACATGAGATGAGACTGTAATAGAGCACACAGCAAGGACAGACAAATTACTTTTTAACTGTGTCCTAAGTTAACACTGTTTGTATCTTACAGGAGCATAAGAAAATGGTGGAAGGCACTTCCTCCTAATAAACGGGAACTCTTTAAAGAAAGTGCAAGAAAAAACAAATGGAAGATCCTGCTGGGTGTCAGCAGCTTAGGAGTTGTATTTGTCATGTTTTATTTTACCCACTTGGAGGAGACACCCATCACTGGGCGCGCTCGACTGATGGTGTTTGGCAAAGAGCATTTTAGGGAACTGTCACAGATGGAATATGATATGGTAAGATTTTAGACAAAAAATTGAAAGTACTCAAAAACTGTTGCTTTTTTTAGTGATGAGATAGTCTTATTAATGAGATGGGCATGCAAACCTTGTGTGTGTGTTCTTGATGAGTTTTGAACTTCATGCTCAGAACCCTGCAGAGCCGCCCCATCTATTACATCCTTCTCTTGTCCCCATCTTTTGTAAGAGTTCCCTTTCCATCTGGGGCACGCAAAGGTTAAAAAGCACATGACATGCATGTAGCAAACATTTTAACTGTTTCTTGTCCATTGAACTAGTCCCTGTAATTTTGAGTTCTGTGACTTCCTGTTGTAAAGTGAAACTTGATAAACCATATCCAGGTGTATCCATTTCCTGTCTGTCAGAGACATGAGATAAGAACAGAACAGGTACAAGGATATTTTCAAATTACGTGTTTTGTATACATTTGTCCACCTTAAAAATTACAACCAATGAATTTTTTTTTCAGTGGATGGAGCTATTTAAAACTCAAATGTTACCTGAGACAGATGCAGGCTACCAGCTTGTGGAGACAATTGTTGGCCATTTGTCTGAAAGCAACAAGGACGTCCCCCAAGTCTCAGCTCTCAAGTGGGTTATCCATGTGGTGGATGAACCAGCTGTAAATGCTTTTGTGCTTCCAGTAAGTTGTACACCACACAAAAAATTAATAATATTGAAACAGCACTTGATGTGTCTCCCACTTAATTTTTATTCTCTTTGTTTACAGAATGGTCAAGTGTTTGTTTTTACTGGGTTGCTGAATGCAGTTTCTGATATTCATCAGCTGTCATTTATTTTAGGACATGAAATAGCTCACGCTGTGCTGGAACATGCAGTAAGTCTTTAAAGAAAGATGTCTAATATTCTTAAATTATTAATTCTAATTACTCTTAATTATGATTTCTCCTATCATTACCAACTAAGTTTTCAGTGTGACTCTGTCTAATTAATGCAAAATTGAGTTTGAAATGAGTAGTCTGCTACAGTAGATCCTTATTAGTCGTGTAGCACTTAATAACTGTCAGAAGACCTGTGGTAGTCCCTGTTAACACAAAGGCTGCCAGGGCTTTTTCCACAGCTGTACAGGTGGATTATGGCTCACTTTCAAGGGTCATTTAGAACTTGGTCTGCAGATCCTCCTCTTACAGCACAGACATAAAGAACTGGAGGTGCTCAGCAACTCTGTTACTCTTTTTATTGTTAATACAGATAGTATTGCAGAAGTGGATACACTTTTAAAAAGTATCTTGAAATACATGATATTGTTATTATTGTAGCACAGTTTTAGAATGTCAAATTCTAGAATTCTTGGAGCTTGGTTCTTGTGTGATTTTGGGTGAGCAACAGTTCACATTTTGGTTTCTTGGGCTCAGTTGAGCCAACCAACCTTTAAACTTCTAAAAAATATTTCTGTCCATAAAAAAGAACTTATCTTGTAAGGAATCAGTGTTACCCGACTGGCACAAAGAGAAGTATTGAATGATGCTGCTCGTAAATGTTCTGATCAGTTTGTTGCGATGTCAAATAGAGCTCTGGAAAACAGAATAATCTCTTAGATTCTGAATGTAAAGGAAAGTAGCAGAAAATAAAAGATAAATACATTATGTGTACTGTCCCCTTATCCCATTAGTGATCCTGTCTCAGTGATATCTTATCTCTTTTCAAATTAATGCAAAGAAGGACTTTCTATAGATTTTTTCGTTCACACTGAGGTGTTTCACAGCCTTTTTACTAAAGAACTTTTTCTGCATGTTGCCACCATCCTACCTCAAGCTTTGAATCTCTCAGAGAGGCTGATAGGCAGAATGTATTTGTTCCAGCTGTATTTATGCAGCTTATGTGAGTTCTGGCCTGAAAGTATCTTGTATCCAACTGGATTTTCTTTTTTCTTTTTTTTTTTTGGTACAAGCAGGGAAAGTTGTGCTTGCCCTGTTCCTGTGGCTGCATAGGAAAAAAAAAATCAGTGATTTTTAAAGTGTTTCCAAATTCTGTTGTGTTCTAAAGAAATGTCAGACAGTAAGGAATGAAAACGGGACAATTTCTGTTTGCAGGCAGAGAAAGCCAGCCTGGTTCACTTCTTGGATTTTCTCTCACTCATCTTTCTCGCTATGATTTGGGCCATCTGTCCTCGTGATAGTTTGGCAGTTGTTGGCCAGTGGATTCAGAGCAAGTTGCAGGAGGTAAGACTGACTGACATTTTGTATTGTCCTTCCTGACTTCCTTGGAAAGACGTTTTTAATCTTGCCACTCTAAATAGTAAGTCTGGGGGAAAAGGCAAGAGGAGAAATGTAAGCAAAAGTTAATATTTGAGTCTGTTATGGAACGAGATACGTTTTTATAAATCTGATTCTGCTTTAGTTGATGCTGATTTTCATTTGTCATGTTGGAGAACTTTAGATTTCCCTAAATGACTGGATTTAGTTGCACAGGCTGCAGGAACCTGCTTGCCAATTAAGACAGATGATTGTCTTTTAGAAAGGTAACTTGCCCTTTGAAGTTGTGTATGGTAAAATGCCATGTTTTTATTTTAAATAGTTGTTAAATTGTTCCTAAACCAAATAAAATATATGGAATTCTTTAACTATATTGTTAGTGGTAAGAATGGTTTCCAAGTTTAAAAAATTAAGACTCTAAGCACCCTTTATATAAACCATGCTATAGTACAAGTTACTAAAATAATCTTTTCAGCCAGCAAATACTTCAGCAAAGTGAAATTCAGAGGCTTTCTGGTGCCAGCTTCCTTCAGCAGTTTAATTTACTCTCTGGACAGTTACTGACCCATTTATTTTTTAAAAAGTGTGGTTTTTAAATAGAAATTTGCTTAGATCATGAAACTGGAATCTGAATTAAAGTGAAAGAGCTCTTTGATTTCTTTGACTTGATGCTTTTCCTGAGATTTCCCCCAGTTCCTCAAAAACATGAAATTAAACATAACCAATCTGTTTTGGTAGTTCTTATGCTAATGGGTAGATGTGTGGATTCTGAACATAAATTATCTCTAAAGAGCTTGGATATTTGCACAAGTAGCTAAGAAACCAATACATTGATGAATGCTAGCCAGCATTTTGAAGAGCTGAATTTGGCAAAAACAAAGTGTGAATGAATCCTGAGACTGCTCATAATTTAGACAGCAAGATTCAACTCCCTGTCAGCATCTCTTCTCCTCTCCACAGAGAACGGGTATTTTGGCATCATGGATTGGAGTTGTGCTTTAGATTGGGAAGGGAATCTGGGTTTAAGCTCCTGGTCCTGTGCAAAGGGAACATCTATGGGATACTGTCCTGGTTTAAAAGGCTGATCAAACTTCAGTAATGTTGGAGCGATTAATACTTGCAAAGCTTTCATCCCATAGACAAAAGGAGCTGAATAGAAAATTTAGTTTTTTTAGTCACCCGGGAGTTCAGAGTCTGTTTCCTCCATTCAAAATTTGCCTGTTGTGCTTACATGAAAGTGCATCGTTCTGCATATTTTCTCAGGATGTTTCTCTTCCTCTTCTCCCATAACTGTGTTTTGCTTTTTAAAGCTTTAGTATCCCATTCTGTGGAAGGGTTATTTAAGCCACATTATGGTAGTTGCTTCTGTTTCAATATTTGTTTTTCTCTTATGTCCTTAGAGGCTTGGCTTTTTGACCTGCTGACTACTGTGTATTTTGTATTATTGACTCTAAGTGTTTCCCAGTGATTCTTTGTAGGCCTTTGGGCATGTGAGCTCCAGTTCTGCCTTTTCCCCCAAAGCTAATGGATTTTCCTTCCTTAATAAATTGCTAACTTTTCTTATGACATTTATTTAGGGTTGTTCTTTAAACATATATTTCTGGACTGAAGCATATTGGCTTTGTTATAGAGCAGCAGTTATTTTATATGGGAACTAAAGCCTAGGAGTTATTCTTGGAGTAACATGAAGCATGGCTCTGGGTTTTACTCATGTCCCACACACCAGTATGTACGGATGCAGTACTTCATACTCCTTTCTTGTCCACCTCACACCATAAGATTTGTCTTTCGGGTGAAAACTGGTGATTTTGGGTAGTCAACATATACCTGGAACTCCCTTTTCTTTAACATACACAGTCAGCTCTGGTAATTGATTTGAAAAATCAAATCCGTCTTCTTTTTTCATGTCTAATTTCTGACAAGGATTTTAGGTCAGAGTTTGAAGTTCTGATTTTTCATTTTAGCACATTCACAAAAGATTTTTTAAAACCATTTCATTTTTCAGTAGCAGGTGAATACCACTGTATGTTAAATGCCTCAGGACTCTTGTATGTTACCTGTTTCATTTCCATGTCTAAAAAATGTTTAATAATTAATCAAATAGTTTATCTGGCTAACTGAGAAATGGTGCTTCAGGAATATATGACAGACTAGCCTGGACCTTCTTTGCTGCTTAGTGAATATATGTACACCAACAGACCTGGAGCACTTTTCAAGGCAATAAAAATATGTACTCCACTTCAAGGAATGACTTTATCGTCAGAGGATTAAAAAATATATTTATAATTGCATTGTTTAAGGTCTGTGTGGAAACTAAGAGTTTAGAAGGTGACCTCATCTCTGCTTACTTCTAAATAAACCGGCATGTTTGGCTTTAAAAAACTGCTATGAGGATCAGCTTTGGTTGGCTTCTATTTTTGACCTAGTAAAGAAAAACTATCACTACTACTTTGGAAAGAAGGAAAATGTTACAGTTATCTTTATGTACTCAAGGGATTGGACCACTTCTTTGGTGCTCTTCGTTTCAAACTCTTTTGTGGCTTGTTGTTTGGTTTTTGGTGGTTTTTTCCCTGAAACTTTTAAGGAGAAAATACTTCTATAGCCAGATATAGAGCTGATAAAACCTTTTTGAGCTGATAAGCCTCTCTCCCTTCTCTAACCTTGCACATTTCCCATTCTTCAGTTCATATTTCCTAATGGATGACTAAACCAGGATGTCGTGACAGGTTCCTTATCTCTGCTGGAGCAGGCTGTTTAAACAAGTCCTGATTTGCATTTACTATAACATGACAGACTAGGGCAAGGCTGCCCAAATCTATATGAATTACATTTGAGTAAACCACCACTGTCTCTTAGTGTGTGTTAATGCTCTAGAAAAATGGGAGAGGAGTTGGTCAGCTTTATGTCTTCTGGTTTGATTTCTCAAGGGCAATTTACATCTTATGTTAGGGATAATCATGGCAAAGGAGTGATTTCTGCATGAAAATATTTATGGCTACATTCCTTATTGTGGGCAGTTTGTCATATGAAATAGATGATACCAGGCTTAAAGGCATCATAGAAGTTTAGGGAACCACTGGAATTTTTTATATACAGTTGCTGCAACAGAAATCTTGGTGTCAATAAAAGAGTGAAGTGAAAAAATTCTAGTGTAAAGTTGGTATTGATGTTTCAGTTGCTGCAAAATGAGATTGGCTGCTGAGAGGGCCTATGAAAAAATGTCTAATTTGAATTAATTTCGACTGAATACAGGATCAATGAGTTACATATAATGGAATTAAAGATTACATTAAGAAAATTAATATTGAACACATGCAATGTGAGCATGATAGATAAACCCCAGTTCTTATTAGGAGGTTGAAAGACAGGTACAAGGCTCTATCTTTGTACAAATTCCAAACCAAGAAACAGAGCTTTGATGTGCTTCTTTGCAGTTCATGTTTGATAGACCCTACAGCAGAACCCTGGAGGCTGAAGCTGATAAAGTGGGACTTCAGTTTGCAGCAAAGGTAACTACAACGGATTGGTTTTATTAGCAATAAAAATAAAATTAGCAAAAAAATAAAGACTAGACTTTTTTCAGTTTCTGTTACAATCAGAGGGAGTTTCGTACTTCATATGGAGGTAAACTGTAAATTTTTGAAGGTATGTAGATTTATGAAGTGGTGGGAAATAAAATAGTTTTTAGGGAAAGAAAGTCATTCTGGGTAATTGTATGTAATAACATTGAAGTGTGTAAAGTTGTGCATTACCTTTACAGTCTACTGTTTGTGTAGTTTATTGCTATTAGAAGAAACCCCCATGTATTTATAAAAAAGAGAATACGAACCAGTGATCTTCCATAAGCAGGATTTAATTATACGTAAAGATTTAAAGATTTAAGCTAAATACAGCCATAACAACAATGCAACTTAAAGTAAGACAAAAATTGAGTCAGAAGCTACTCAGCATTTTTTTCATCATCTATTTTTTCAGTTCCTTTCTTTTTTCCCCGTGAGGAATTTAATTCTATATTGAGGAAACTGAACCAACTCTTTGATTCCTGGCTAAGTGCAACAGACCCAGATGTCAGATACCAGCGAGAGCAGCACCATCTAGTGTTAATATTTCATAAGCGAAATTTCCTTTTAATAATTATTAATGCTTCTTCAAGGAAGGGTTTTTAAAATTAATTTTCATTCTGGGATTAAAACTGTATTTGTAATTTGAAATTGTCTAAGGGAATAATATAATCCTTGAAAAAACTGGAATTGCTGTGTTTGTGCTCACTGCTTTCTAATACTGAAAAAGTAGGGCTGTACCAGAAACAAATAAGTGAAATGACATATATGAGCATTTCTCTGCTTGTGCAGATAACTTTTTCATAATAATAATTTTATTAAATAAATTCAAAGGATAAAGCACCACATCTGTTCCTGGGATGGGGAATGGGAAGAAGTAATTTTCTTATTTTCTGACTACTTGTCTCTTTTCTTAGCAAATGAAAGTCAGTGTAAGAAATCTTATTTATTTTTCTGCTTCACTTAAATGTAAAAAAAGAAAAGTCTGTGGTGATACACAAAAGCAATTGTAAAAATTACAAAAAATTCCATGACTTTCTATGGTTAAATATATACTTCTTGAAGAGAGTCAGGAGTTCTGCAGAATTACTGTTTTAATGTGTCATGGATTCCCCAGATCACCCATGAAAGGCCATGTAATCACTTACAGAATAGCATTTCCAGTAAATTTTTAGGTATATACAAGTGAGAATTATTATCACCTTGTATTTTTGACTTTCAGCTTTTTCCTGTAAATTTGCCTAAATCTGTGGAGATGATTAATTTGTTCTGGTAAATATAAGTTCAAATTTGCAACTGAGCTTTTTTTAAAAGAACAAGTATATGCCAGAAATTGTAAACCTTTTCTTCCTCCTGAATTTTATTAATTTAGGTGTACGTTTTTAAGATCAGTGGAGTTACACAGGTGTTAAAAGGAATAGATCCAGTGTCTGTCTGCATGAGTTCTTTATTGCTTTTAGATATTTTGGAACAGCTTTTTCCTGTCAGGTATGAGGACCATCTAAGCAGGCTTTAGAGACGTAAAATTTAAGATGACTTTTGTAATTCAATATCCATTAGACTGTGTATTTATTACTTTAAACATACACTGGTGTCTCCATTTCCCTTCTGCTTTCAGGCTTGTGTGGATGTCAGAGCCAGCAGCGTCTTTTGGCAGCAGATGGAATTGGCAGAAGCTATCGAGGGGCAGCCCAAGCTGCCAGAGTGGCTCTCCACACACCCTTCCCATGAAAACAGAGCTGAGCACTTGGACCGCCTCATCCCAGAGGTGAGCAGGGCTCAGGGAAGGGTCTTTTCCTCTTAGGACAGTTGCCAGAAGTAGTTTGGTATTAATTAATTAATTAATTAGCTGCTTTGATACTGATTCACAATTTACTCTCATAGCACCATGCTTATCTTTCTCTTTATCCTTACAGAAATTCTCCATTGCAAAGCTTTCAGGCTTTATTAAATGAGAAAAAAGTAAGATAGCACAGGTAAAATGTAATTATATTCTAAGTTATGGTTTGGTTTTTTTTTCTGATTTCTGATCGAAGTGTAATATTTTTGCTTTTGAATGGCCTTCTGGTATAGATGTGACAGTACCACAGGCCTCATCCACTCCTTCTATTTTTTTGCCATTTTGGAAAGGTAGTTTTTTAGTTGGATCCCTAAATTGTCTTGACTTCTTTTGCTTTTGTAGCAAATAAAAAAATAAGAGTGTTAAAGCACTCCACTGCGACACTGTTTTTCAGCAAGCTAAACTGTGTTTGGAAATACTCTTTTTTATAACCAAATAGTAATTCCTTCTTTTTTTTTTAAACTCTCTGTTACTTTAAGTCATTCTCAGTTCCAAACTGTAAAGACACGTGAAGATTTATTGGCAGAGGGAGCACTGAAATGTTGAGGTGTTTTCTAACTTCAAAGGAGAAAAAAAGAGTTTCATGAATCCTTTGATGAGAATGAATACAGTAAATATTCTAAATGATGGCATAAATCAAAGTCAGCATTGGGGTAGGAGGCTGGAGAGTGGCTAGAGTGGATATTTCAAATTAATATACACAAAGTCTGTAGTCTGCAAAAGCAGGCTGGGAGAATGTTTTTGATGGATTTTCTAACACATCAGAGCAGCTGAATATAAAATGATTCTTGTTGTGGAGCCTCAGTTTTAGCTAGATTGAACATAAAGGGTTCAGGATCGTTTATTTTCATGTAGTTGTTGACTGGCTTATAAAGAGGTAATGAAATAAATTACTTCTTATGTTCTACCCCAGGCCTGAGCAAATAAGTTAAATAACTGAGCAACTGTGTAGAACTGTTATTTCTGTCTCATCTCTCGTAGTTTAGCAGGTGGAGCAACCCTCATCTTTTTATAGCTACTCTCACTTCCAAGAGCCCTGGAGGCTGGGAAGGTCTTCCAAAAGATAATTGAGGGGGAAGATGTTTTCGTTTGTCTTTTACCTTAAACATTGTGAGTGAGAATGGATGAGAAATCCGGGACTGAAGGCTTCCTGTTTTTAGCAAGTTCACAAGAAAAGTGAGGTTGGCACTACAAGAGTGGAATAAAGATGAAAGAAAGTGTGTAGAGGTGCTGTCAGAGGCTTCTTGTCTGAGGCATTGACTCCCCTTCTTGTGGGAGCTGCTGCCTTCAGGCTGCATTTCAGGCATGGAAAGGGAATCCCAGGGTTTTATTGTTGCTCAATATCAGCCCCTTTTTGTTTCATTGTTCCCACACTTTGAGCTTTTTAGTACAGGATGTTTACCATATATTAATTGCCAGTAGATACTCAGAGCCCAGGGAGAGAAGCCGGATTATCAAAAAAGACCTTTTTATCTCTAGTATCTCTCTGTGAAGAAACTGGTACTTCTTAAGACTCAGTGCCAGATCCATCATGAGCATTACTTGGTTTCATGTGCTGCTGGTTTTGGAGCTGAAATGGTTTTCAGGACACTACAACATCTCTCATTAGACCAGCTACTATAGCTGGGACAAACAGGGACGAGCTTTTGGACTTCTCAAGCCACATGAGTGTTTCTCTACAGACTTTATAAGCAGGTTTACAATAGGATGCAGTCTTATAAAGTCAGAATTTTTCTTCAGGTAATGAAATGTCACATCTCAATGAGGTGACTGAACAGTGTCAGGAAATGTAAATTAAAGTGGGACTATCACACTATTAAAGTGGGACTATCACACTTAACACACTTTATGGGACTATGCCCTTTCAAGTAATTAAAAGATTGGGACCGAATCAAATGAATGTTAAAGATCTTGCATCTGGTTTTCTGAGCAAGTTGGAAGCTACAGCCACACTGAGGAATCAGTGAACAAGAGAGCTATAAGCAGTTACAAAGTGGTGCTGTCCTGGAAACAAAATAAAGCAAATGAAAAAGATTTACTGTGTTTTGAAAGTATCCTCCCCTCAGACAGGGAAATGTTTGGATTGTAAACCAGGAAAACAGAGTATACTCTTAAATAGGAAACTGAAATATCTTAGAATTCCTCCATGGAGGATGGAGAGATGCTTTTTATTTTCAGAAAAAGGAATCTTAAAATAATGTTGTAGTAGGGGAAAGGATGATCATTGTTCTGGAGAGAGAGACTGTGGGAGTGTAGTGCCAAAGAGAAGCTACAGGATCTTCTAGTTCATCTCAATGTTTTATTTTCATGTTCTCTGCCTTGCTACAGTGTCTGTTTCCTAGTGTGCTGTTCAAATGCAGCACTGTACATCAGTGGAAGCCTCAGCTAAACTGAATAAAGCAGAAGGTTATCTACTGAGCCTTGCCTGTGATACAAAAATTCATCTTGATGTGACATTTGCTTTTTTAGCATCATGTTGTTGGCTCAGAATCCATTTTTGATTCACTATAACTCCTGTTTCCACTTTCTTGTGGAAATGCCATGGTGAGATCATTTAGAGACTAATCATAAGTTGGGCTATATCAACTGCACTGCTTGTCTTGTTTGCTAGGTCAGTTAACTTGTCAAAAAAAGTTAATTCCTTTACTTTGGCAACACCTGTTCTTGTCAAATCCACATTGGCTGCTTATTTTTTTTATTAATTTTTGTGTAATTAATGCTTTTTCCTCAGTCTGCTGCATTTTGGTATGGGAGATACATTTATTTTGCTTCCTTTTCAAAAGTGGGTTGGTATATTTGCCCTTTGCTTATGATGTGAATATTACTTCAGATAACTCTAGTACTAGAATATGTTAATTAAGCCCTATCAATGTGGAAACAAGAATAAAAACCAATGACCTGCATTTCCATCCTCCCCATAAAGTTATTAAATATTTTGTCACTATTTTTCATTTCTATGCCAACATCAGTGGAAGATTGGAAGTATTAACATTATGTATAAGCTGCTTTTCTTCTCTATCCAGTAAAGTCTATCAATTCCTTTAATCATCTTTTTACTGCTACTTCATTAAGACCGTAAGGGCTTGGGAGCCAGCAGGTAGCCTGGTGTCTGTGACAGTGTGAAGGATTAACATTGGGAGCTAAAAATTACTTCTTTCTGTATTTGTACAGAAGTTGGTAGGCTTTACGTGAAGGTGAGAGGGTAATGCAGACCTCCCTAATTCTTCTGCCTTCCCTGCTCCCAAATATTGCAGGAGGTGACTGTGATTGTATTGATAAGAAAAACAGCTTCACCTTTGTTACGTACAGGCAGGAGTTGGGATGTTTTGTTTGGGATCTCTTGAACCAATAAGCAGGCAGGTGGGCTGCTCTCACTGGAATGTGTAGTTACAGCTGTCCTGAGCAGGGAGGCGACAAATTAACATGGCTTTTCTTTCCATATCTGTAGTTTTTTCAGTGGCATGTGAGGTGATGGTGTTGAATAGCTGCCTTCTACCCCCTTGCACAGTTTTATGTCTAGCAAGAACTCAGACATCCACAGGGTAAAAATGTTCACCTGGAGTACTGGTTTTTAACTTTGCTGTTGGGACTTTAGGTGAGTGAAACCATGGAAATAGGTCAGGCACTGTATAGCCAGGAAAACCCAGAGATACAAAATTGCTAAGTTAGTTTAAAAGAGGATTATGTTGCCTTTTCCAGGATACAGCCTAAATCTTTATATTCCTATTTGCCTTGAATAACACTGCTTGACATTAATGCAGTCTTGCAGCAGCTTATGTTCTAGAAGAGAACAAGAGAAAACTCTTGGTTTGTCATAAATGTCAGTTTAGAAATTAATAGGTAACTGCAGAAGAGTGTTCAGCAGTACAGTTACATTTGGTGACTACATGGATGATCATGCTGTAGAAAAACAAGCTGTGAAAGCTTTATTCATATTTTTTGAAACTTAGACAGGAACAGTATTTGCATGCCTAATCCAGACTTGTGTATCCATTTATTTGAATTTTACATTTCAGCAAGAAGCAACTGGAGAAGCTCTTGCTACATTTTTGGAATGTGTCTTTTTCCAGAACCATTTGTTAACTTTAAATTCTATTTGTTTCTAGCCATTTACAGCAAACCCTATCAGTTCACTGTAGTAAAGTTAGGGAAGAAATATGTTTTGGAACCTCCTTATACAAAAAAAATGAGTTAAGAAGCTCTGCTCTTCTATTTTAAAATCTGCTGTAGTAAGATGTTTCCAGTGCCTCCTGTGGAAGAATATCAAAGTGTTTCAAAATGATGGGCAGATAGTTTTGCAGAGCTGTACTGGAATATTTGATTTGCTGTTTCAGACAAAGCTAGTAGATATAAAGCAGATTATAAAAGTTTCTGCTCTGTCTAAAGTGCTATGCTACGACTGCTATGAAAACTGTTATTTGCTTCCTCCTCATGAATCCATCTAGAACAAATTAATCAATGTGTGTTTTCTGCTGATAGTCCCAAGTACTGGCCAGGAGGCACCTGGCTACAACTCAGGACAGGTCTGGCCATTGCTATTCAAGAATCCATGGTTATGAATAAAATGGAATAAAATGTACATTTGAACTGGTCTTCCCATGAAAGGATTAAAAACAGAGCTGGATGTAAATCTGCCCATGGTTTATGCTGTTGATTCAGGCCAAGACAGATAATATTGAACAAATGTGACCGTACCACAGTGACCATTCATCAATGGTAACCATCAGACTTATTTTGGTCTTGGTGTTTCATTTTGCGGATCTCAAAAAAATAGTTCTCATTGGAGATGTAGGACCCTCTAAAATTCTACTTGTAATATTTTGCTATGTGATACAAAGGTTCTACTTTTCTTAATTAGTTAAATGAGTTGTACGAGGACCCATGGATACCAGTAGTTCTGTGTACAGCTGCTTGCAAAGCACTGCATCAGTTTGTTGTGTGCCAAACACACAAGGAGCTGCGTGGTCTATTTAAGGTATATTCAGCTTTGTGACAATGAACACAACTTAAGCAGCCTTTAGAACAGCTGACTTTGTACAGGTTGGTATCAATTTCCCCACAGTGCCTTTGAGACATGAGATTCATCCACTGTTGTACCTTTCTTGGATTGCCAGCAAGACAGGATGATCTGGGGGGAATGTACTTGTCCTAATGAATTTTGGTTCTCTGGGAGATTCTCTGGCTCCTTTGTGCCTCTACTTTCTTATCTGTAAAATGGAAGCAATGGCACACACTCAGTGAGCAGTACTAACTTAAAGTTTGGTCTCTTACTGCTCATCTTTTTATCCAGAGAAATTGTTACATTCAAGAGACATTATTTTCTCATAACACTTGGAAGCTGTGCATCCAAATGCTTCTTGGAGATGAGATCACTTGTGTCACAGGACTTTAACTATACTGATGAACCAGCTGGATCTCTGTGCCAAACAGTTAAATGTCCATTATGTTATTGGAGATTTTCCCTCCTTTTTTGAGTCAGACATCTATATATAGTTACTTCAGTAATAGAACATATCTGAGGAAATAAATTATTCAGAGCTCTTTTTTTCTTGATGCAGTCATTTTCATTTACATTTGAATGTAAATATAAATATAAAAATATGAAGCTGAGATGCAGTAATGGCCCGTGGGCTGGATACACCCCCACTTAATTAACTGGATTTCCTGCTGGGATTTTTCTACTTTTTGAGGCATTTTAGAATATGGATCGATTCAACATTTTTCTTCAAAGTCACCTTAAAGGGCTAAACAGAAAGTTCAGTTTACATGTGAGTGTAAATTAAAAGGTACTGATGTGGACAAGTATCACAGAAAACATTGGAGAACTTCCTTTCTAATTATGTTGTATCTTTTAGAGTATCCCTCCTTGGAGATCATGGTATGAGAAAATAATTTCACTCTTTGTTTTTCCCATTGTTTTAGCGTATTGCTACATTTTGTAACAGGAGTTCTTGGTTTCTGTTGAGAGGTTGTTCGGTAACAATTCAGGCTCATTATTACACTAACTAATGTGCAGATGCAAACCTGACTGGAAAGCCACTGACTGAAAGCTTTCTTCTTTTTCCTATTTGAATGAGCTTGATTTGTTTTCCTATGTGTTCACAGGCTCTTAAAGTAAGAGAGACCTGCAATTGCCCATCTCTTTCTGGACCAGACCCTCGCCTTATTTTCAGACTTAACATGCAACGTCTCCTGGAATTGGCTGAAGGTCGAGAAGCCCCAAATTCTACAAAGCAAGATCCCTCAAAACCAAAACTGGACTTTCCTCACACTCAAAAAGTGGAAGATATGCCTGTGACTTTTGCAGTTAAACCTACAAACTGATGATGTTAATTTTCACTTTTTATGGAACTAGTGGCCCCTGAAGGTCTATCTTATAACACAAAATTGTCTTTGAACCATGAAGAAGATGTAGCCACTCAGATTCTCCATTTCTTTTATGTGATCTCTCACTCAAAGCAATAAGGAACCATGCCCACACAAGAAGAGCAGCGTGTTGGAACAGAAAGTTTCTTATTCATTAAGACTTACTAAAATAAATCACTTCTCAGGGGAAAGATAATCTCATACAATCCAGTCACACAGTGTAATTTTCAGCTTTATCAGGCTCACCTTGATCAGAGGACAGATGAGCCAGAAGTGTCCCTAAAGCAGAGGGAAAAGTACAATTTTCATCACTTAAGTTGTCTGATTTATCTTGCCATAATTTGGGTTAGATCTACTCAGCTTCATTTGAGAAATAATGAGGAGAGCTTACTGCCTGCTCCACATACAGTGTCTTTAAAAATATTAAGTTGAGAAGCGATAATAGCTATGGGCTAGTTACACCCCCACTTAATTAGGTGGTTTTACTGCTGGGATTTTTCTTCTTTCTGAGGCATTTTAAAATGTGGATTGATTCAACATTTTGCTTCGAAGTAACCTGAAAGGGTTGCATGAAGTTCAGTTTAAAAAAAATGAATGAAATAATTTTCAGGGGAGTCTTTCTTCTGGAAGAAGCACTGAAAGAGTCGTGGTAGCACCAGATGCTTTTCAAAGATGCCTCTTGTCTTTTTTTGAATGATCAAGGTGCCTCATCAGAGAGCAGTTTTGCTGCCACAACATTTGATTTGATATATCCACTTGGATAGAAATGATTGCTGATCTGGAATATATTACGTAGGAGACAAATAAAGGTTTCTTGACTACACAGCTTTTGTAGATGACTTTATCATGAAAGGTGACTTTTCTTCAGGAAACTAGCATCTAATGCTGAGCATCTCTCCCTCACTCCCTCCCTTCCCCTCCCCTTGAAGCCAGACTTTTTATACCCTGGAGACAAATACGGACAATGTAGGTAAAGCTCTGCCTTTCAGGATGGGTGACCCACTGTAACTCAGCATGTTAATCTCTGTTTGCACATGTTTGAATTGTCCTTGCTTTGCAGTTGTTGGAAATAATGAACTGTTGATCTTGCAGGAAGATGTAGGAAGAGGTGGCAGTGAATGAAAATAAAAAAGGGAAATCCTGTTCCTTCATCTGTTAAGATGTATTTGCTTTTTGTTACTCATTTGATCAAAACAAAAATCTCTTTCATAACTGGTAGCATCTTCCTTGAAAAAAACATTCAAAATATTTTACAGTGTATCCTATTTTGAAACATTCTTTTTCTATATGGAGAAGGGTAGACTTAACCATATTTCTGCAACTAAATCAGAATGCAAGCTTTTAAAAAGGAAAAAGTAACCTATTCAGTGCTGTCAGTGAATTTAGTTGGAAAAACAGATTGCGAAACAAGTAATGCTTTCACTGACTTTAGTCGATGAACCCAGGTCCTTTGAGAAACACCAGCAACTCCCTTATCTCTATTCAGAGATAAGTTGATGTCTGTGTAATGTTGATGATTCTAGGTCTGATTATATAGGTCTAGATTGGCTGCATATTGCTTACAAGCTGTTTTTTAAATCTCTGCTCAATTTTGCTGGCAGGAGGCAGAAGGTCCAGCCTGACCATTATTCATCCATCCATTTTTATTCCTCCTGACAGGAGTTTTTGTAACAGACGTTCAGTGATGTGTTGCAGCATTTGGACATTGTCACCTGAAGGTAAACAGAAAAATACACCATTTAGATTTCCCTGTGGACCTCAGAGTTTATCCTGCAGCACCAAAACCCCAGCGCTGCTGCCTCTCTCTCACTCCAGTGTCAGAGCTTGTTTCGTTATCCAGGGCTGCTGCTTGACATGCAACTGGATGCTTGTGTCTGTTAGGACCAAGGAGAACAAACAAGAGTTTCTATAGCGTTCAAGTGTAGTATGAAACCACACAATTTCATATTTCTGCTGTCTGTTTTCAGTGACTGAAGTATTGCAGTTGAAGGCTGGAGATGCAATTTTTAAGTTCACCAAGGGAGATTTTTTAAAATTTGTAAGTAAATAGTCTTGTAACCATGATCATGGTGATGTGAGAGAAAAGGTTTCAAGGGAGGGGTAATTGCTTAATTAGACTGACAAGGGGATTGTGTATTTTTTCCAACTATACTCATCCAATAAAACATACCCCTCTTTACAGACCCACACATCTATAAAGTCCACACACAACACACGAGTCAGGCCCCTACACTAGAACACTATATATTTAAATACTGCTTAAATTGTTTCAAATGTGTAGTTTTATATTCAGTATGTGATGTTGAAAATTTCAGGTTTTACTTTAATTCATCCTTAATATTTTCTCAAGTGCTTTTTGGAAAGAGTTTCTCCTTTCTGCTTCACTTGCATCCAACACAGAAAATGCCTTATGTTCATCTGCCTCTTGGAGGGCACTTTTTTTTTAAATTCTTACTGAATGCTCTATCTTGGGTCTGCCTATATTGTTCAAGTATTTTCTTTTTTCTTTGTTGAACAGAAAAATCACAAAAATGTTGCCTTCCATAGTAAACATTTCACTTTTAAAGTCAAAGAACATACAATAATTTTAAATTGTGTGGGCATCTATAATAATATACATAATATGTTAATATAGAAACTATAATATATTATTATATTATTAATCATAAAAATGTAATTTCAAACTATATTCCTTAGGAAAATACTGTGGCTGCAAGCTTCTGATGATCTGTAGAACCTTTCCATTGCAATAGTAACTCACTGTGGCACAGGAAAAGCAGATCTAGAAGTGCTGTTGAAGGAATTCAGTGCTTGGAAAACACGGCATGGAAGAGGGAGAATAGTGGCTAAAGTGAAAAAAGGTGAGATAGACCAGTAAAAATTCATCTGGATTTCCACCTCCAGTACTTTTTCAGCACTTCATAGCTTCCTGCTGGAGAGTAAATACATGGTACAAATTTCACTCTTAATGCATTTACTGTAGTGGAAATGTTGACAGATTTTGTGAGCAGGGGAGGTGCATTCAAGGCAGTCCTGCAATAAAAATGGCTCCTTTTACCTTTTGGTTTATCAAGTTTACTCTTTTGGTTTGTTTTGGTTTGGTTTTTTCTTTTTTTTT
>VZTE01006591.1:743171-820491 GCA_013397775.1 Eulacestoma nigropectus
TTTTTTTTTTTTTTTTCTCTTTAAGCTTGAAATACAGAAGTGCCAGGAAAGCAAAGCAAACAGCTGTTAGAATGCTCTTCGTTCTCCAATTCTGTTTGTAGTCACTAAAAGAGAACAATCCTGCAAGCTTGATGCTTTTTCCATCTATTATGTAGGCTGGCAGAGCTTTATTTTTCTGTTGTGATGTTTGTATCTCAGTACCCTTGGTTGAAAAACTGTTTTCTCTGTAATAGTCTGTGTAAGCTATTTTACAGCCATCCAGATTCTCTCTGGTGAATATCTTTGTTTTTCCAGATCTTGGGAGCACTTGAAAGAGGAGCGGGATGATCACAAAGTGTGGTGATGGTAGAGGTGACAGGATGACTTTCCTGTCAGTAGTACAGGGTGTTTTCTTTAGGTTTCCAGTCCATATTGCAGAGTGTGGGTTAAATACTCACAGGAAGGACTGATATTAACAATTTGTATTTATTTCTAGATCTCCTGAAGCACCTCATAAGCACAGTTTTTCCATAATACCTGCATAGGTGATCATTCTAACAGTTCTCTTGGAGATATTGGGACTCAGGAAGATGGAGATTTTAGCCAAGCTCCATAGAAATACAATAAAAAAATCTGGAGCTGGAACTTTGGCATTCTGAGCCATTCCTCGGCTTACACTGTAATGTTTGTGTATGACCAAACCAGAGTCCTCACAGCAAATTGAAGTGATGGGCTTTGGGTGATGTCTGCATTTATAAGTTTGTCTCCTTCCAGTGTCTATCTGCAGAGGTTGGAGGTGTCTCTGTGCATACTCCGCTAGGTTACAGTTATTTGTTCTTGAAGTGGTTATTTCTTAGCTACTTTCTCTTGTGCATAAACCAGTTGTTGTTTGCTCACTGCCCGTCATCACTGGGGAGCTGATGCCTACATCTGTTGACATGCTGGTTATTTAATCTCAAAAAAAAGTTGAGTCTCAAATTTGTGGTTCCGCCACAAAATCGGGGTTTGCTGTGTATTTATTGTCACATTAGCTGTCAGATAAAGCCACCTAAAAGTTGGCTACAGTTCCTCCTTTTCCATGGCCCAGTCCCACCTTTTCCTAGTGCTGCAGGTGTCTCTGCTGGAAACAGCAAGGGCTGCTGAGAGAGAAAGCAGGATAAGCAGAAGAGGCTCTTCACTAAGTCAAAGAGGAGATGGGGCTGGATGTTGTGCCTGTGATAACTTTATTGCTGGGGCTGACAATTGTTGGCAGGTCTGTAAAGAGAACTGACTGAGTGTCTCTGGTGTCGCTCGCTGCTGCCTACAGACATCGCAGCCATGCAGTAAATGTGCTCTTTGATCTCCCGGAGCCCGAGGCTGTGTGCCAAACCCAGGCCTAGCAGAATATTCCTGGCTCCCTTGTTCTGGCTGTGCTGGTTCAAGCCTGCTTCTCTTGGTACGAGCCAGGGGCTCTTACCCTGATTCATGGACATACGCAGAGAATTGTTATCTCCAGCACATAAATTCATTATAACTATTAAACTAAGCTGAAATTGAACCTGTTGACCTGGAAGTGAATGGCTCCATAACATTTCATTATTCCTTCGAGATGTTTAATTCCTGCTAATTTGATATTTCAGATATGATCTTCTCTACAGATATAATGGCTTAATTAGTATACATTACATGATGTCTTTTCACAGTACAGCGTGTACAGTATTTATCCACTAGAAAAGTAATTCAGAAGAGCTCAATTGTAATACACTGACTAGAGCATAAAAGTTGAAAAGAATATGTGCAGTAGTCATTGTATTTTAAGCATAAACCTTTTTCAAAGAGTCTTCCGTTTGGTGATATCGATTGCCTTGTAAAAATGATGGCCCCAAACATTTTGCTACAGCTTACTACAATATTGACTGACAGCACTTTTTGGTTGTAGCACCAAAATACAGGCTATAGAAATCTATTTTGTAGCATTCAGCTTGCAAATCCTTTTACTGAAGTCACCTGTTTTGGGGCACACAGCTCCATGTGACAGTTCAGGACAGTGGCACCAGTTGGGACTGCAGGGGACAAGCAAAGAGAAAAGTAATGGATCTTTGGAATGTGGTTATTTTGCTGTTGCCTTCTTGTGGAAAGTCAGTGGAGGCACAGATGTGAGGGAACTGAGTAGTACCTGAATTTAAGTGACTCCTGCCCCAACCCAGCCACTCTCCCTTTGATCACTCTCTGCAATCTCAGACTTGAGTTAATTAAATTTATGTCTTTTTCCCTTCTAACAACATTGATCTATATTGTATATTTGAACTCTAGAGAATCAGAGCTCCTTATTCCTACCTGGGATACGTTGTCAGATTTATTCCATGCCTATCTGGAATAAGTAACGAAAGAGTAAATGCTGAGGGAATAACGCAGTGTGAGTTTTCAGTCACCAGGTGGCGGCTGGGCTGCCCGAGCCGGGCTCAGGCCGATGGCTACAACACCTGCGTGTTCAGTCCGGATTCAGTAAATTATCCAGGCGATTTTTCCTCAGTGTTAGAGGCAGTGACTCCTCCCTAGAGTGAACTGGAAACATCAGGAGGAGAAAATGAACGTATTAGGGTAGGATGTTCTTATTTTTATCTCTAGATTTCTCTTTTTAGAGGATGAAGGATAATGGAGAGAATAAGACGTCGGACCTGCTTGTTTTGGAGGGATAAAATGGGAGGACTCCAGTTTTGTTCTCTGGTCTCAATGCTTGGTGTTCTCTCTCTCCTTCCTCCCCCCTATTCCATGTGAGGTATTTCTTGAACTAAGAGGCTAAAGGGCAGTAATTGATCTTGGTGTTTTGAGGAGCTGAACATGTGTCTCAGATTTCAGAGACTGCCGGGTATGTGAAGAGCATCTTCAAATTCTGAGCCTGGAGAAGGTTTCTGTGTTTTCTTTAAGCACTTGAGCAAAATGGCTGATGATCCTCAAAGTGTTCAGGACCTCAGTTAACACCCTGTCTGGTGGGGTTTTGCCCTCTCCTTTGCTGTATCCTCAGCTGTATCACCTTTCCTTTACTTTGATCATGCGGACGAGGCTACACTGCCCTGGGTTTCATCATCTTTTCATCCAAAAAGCTAGAAGGAAACAAAACCTTGAGAAGCAACAGGGTCTAATTTCCACCGTCTCAATGAGGCCTCTATTCTGTTCACATTGAAATCCCTGGCAAAAGTCCCAGCAGTTAGATCTGGATTTCTCCCTCCTTAAAACAATATTCTTCCTTTTGTGCTTTATCCTCTGCTTGTCAGAATCAGCTGATTATGAGCTCCTGCACAGATGACATTTTATCTGCAGTCAGCAGGAAGGAGGCATGAATTAGGGCTTAGAAAAAATCTTCAATAATTAGCCACAGAGGAAGGAAAACATCCAAAGAAAGTACACAGAAGGAATTGACTTATTTCGTTTGACTGGGCTGGAAAGTTCAGCTGTAATGATAATGGTTAAATTAATTATGTTGATTTGGTGACAAGGAAACTAGCATGTCCCCAAATGATGTGTATTATTTTTGAACCCTGATGAAGTAACTACACACTGTTGGTGATGTGTCAGAGTCACCGATATCAGGTATTGCTCATGTGGACTTGTCACCACATGCTCCTTCAGGATGTGATTCATGATGGCACAATTTGGTCACATACAGCCCTTAAGCCAGAGTTTGGATAAGTGCAAGGCTTTAGTGCTTTCTCTGAAATCTTTATTATTGTGAATAACTGTGATCGACGTGGTTTTGGATGCTGTAGTGGGTTGTGATCTCTGTCATGAAAAGACACATTCTGCTGTAGCTGAAGTGTCCCCTGGGGCTATACTGAGAGTGCTGCCCATCTTCAGCAGTGACTGCTGGCAGGAATGGTCCTGCATCATCACTCCCACACCTGTTACAGCTCTGTTCTGCCTCAGCTGCAGCTTCCGTGACCAGAGGTGTTTGTGGGCATAGCAAACATCACACACATCACACATGCCCCTGTATGGAATTAGAGAACTTCTCATGGCTGTCTTGGGGTGTAGAATTTGAATGTGCTCCAGCTTCAATTCCTCGTGGCTGTTTGGTCTCTCTTCTTGTTATGGCAAACTGTTTTTGCAGTAACTAAACTGACATATGGGCCTCTCTTTCTTTGTTGTCAGCATTGTGGGAGTGAGGATCCACTGAAATAAATTTCCACGTGGTTGTGGAAGCCATTGAGACCTACAGACCTCTTGATTTTCTCTGCGAGCATGTCCCAGTCTATCAGGCTATCCCTGAAGAAATCTTCATTTCATAACTTTGTACTTCCAGTTTTGTCACTTTCATGTTTCATAGTGTCTGTGGGACATATATGTCAAGAGGCATCACATCTTGGAGGATGTTTCTGAATGGCCATCGGGACCTGATCCATCTAGGACTTTAGAACGAGGACCTGGAATTTGGTAAGGGTCAAAAAGACAGCCAATAAAATGAGCACAGCATTAGCAGAGAGAAATATTCAGAAGGTTCTCATGCATTGATACCTGATAACACTGATCATTTTCCTGAGCAATAACAGATTTGGGTGTCTTTAAACTTTCCCTTTTGTTGCCATTGAGGTGGAGTCAGGCTGTAACTCGTTGCCAGCAGCAGTCAGGCATGGGTGTGAAGGGATATGGGTGCTGATGAGCAGGAGGGTTACACCAAGATGCCATAATAAAAGCATAGTTACTTTTAAAAGAAAAAACCCAACACAATATTGATACTAGTTTTGCTTTATTTTATTCCACTAATAACACATTTTTGCCATGTATAACTTTGTCTGCATAGAAACACTCCGCTCTAATGGTTTACAAAGTTTCATATGTCAAAAAAAAAGTTTCTTACAGTCATTTGGACTTGGTGTCATTTTTATAGAGTGTGTATACAATTCTGCCTCCTTGAATAGCACACACGTGCAATCCTCTACTGCAGGAGCCATAGGCACAGCTCTTCCTCTCTACCACTAGGCAGATCTGCTTTGTGATCTCTGCCTTCCTCTAAGGCTTCTTCCACCTAACCTTTCTTCTTACACCCTGCTTTTGTACTTTAAACTTGGCTGCTTGTGTGAGGATAAATCTAGATTATTACTCTGTCTGATTCTCTGTTCTGCCTCTGTTTCCAAATAACAAGAAAAGCTTTGACAGCTGAGAGCCCAGGTGAGATGAGGTGACTTAACCCATGGCATGTGGCAATGGCTGCAAGTAGTGCATCTTGAACTCTGCCTGCAGACTTTCACCCCAGGTGCCGAGGCAGCAGTGATTCTAAATGTGCAATCTATTAGCATGTTTCACTGTAACTGTCTAATGAGTTGCAGGAATCCAGCCTGGAGGTCAGGGATGAAAGGCTCGTGTTGGAGCTGCTTAGTGAACCTGATTCCTCCATCTTTAGAAGGTCAGAAAACTCCACCAAGAGAACGACCTTTGCCAGGTCACAGGGACTGATGGGCAGCTTGGCCTGTGCAAATCCCGATTCTGAAACCAGTCTTGGAAGCAGAGAGGAATGATTTCATCTTCTCAATGAGACAAGGATATTCTGTATCTTTGTTAGTTTCCTAACCTAGGAAATCCTGCATCTTTTAAAAGAGTATTGAATAATATGGAATAGAACATTCTCAGGTTAGTGCTGCTAGGTTTGGATTGCAGTACTTCCTTGAATTCAATGGGATCATGTTTTCAATCTGCTTCAGTCCATCAGGGTGACCTAGTGAAAAGGGAATAGGAAAAATGCAACAAAGAAACTGTCAATACTGAGACAATTTAATTACAGTATTTTGCTTCTACAAGAATTGCCTACATTGAGAATACAAAAATAAAAATCAGCCCCCAAACCCTTGGCAAAATACAGCTTCCACAGGCTTCCTGAGGCTTCAGACATTCTGATGCAAAGGTACCTCATGAAGCTGTGTGTGATTTATAGAAAGGAATGAGTAAAAAATAAAAAAGAAAAAAAGAGTCTATATCTGTAACTGTCATCCTCACAGGTGGTCTTCAAAGAACCAAAAGAAGTCACCTAGGAAACCTAAAATCTTGCAGAATTTTCTCCTTTAGTATAAACATTTTTTTAAAAACCTCAGTATTGTGATTAATTTTTTCAGTATAATGTGTGGATTTGTACACTGTGTGTGGAACACAAAGGTGAAGGGTCTGAGGTCTCTCCAAGTAGGAAGTTTGAGCTTTTTGCTCTTGCAAAGCCAATTAGATTTTGGCCAAAGCTTTGTGGTAGAAGCAGAACCATCTTCTCCACCCCTCCTCTTCTCATTTCATAGGTGCCATGTGGCTGGGGCTTTGTTTCCTCTACTTCCTTTGATTTACACTGTCATGTAGACAAATCAAAGCCTACCCTTTATTTATTGCAGCTAGCAAGAGTATGCTATAGACTTAATTCAGGATATGGACTCAAATCCTTCCCTGGAGCAGAGTGGAGTACTTTGTCATTTGCAAACACTTGGAAGCACAGTGCTTCAGAGTTCCTGTAAACAAGAATAAATTCAAGGAAAATTTTGAATTACATGTGTAGTTTGAATGAATACATTGGAATCAGAGTAGCACACAGCAAGACGAATCTATCCATCATGGGCATTTAGTGTAGAGCCTGTATTTGCTTTTCTTTGCTATTCACATAGATTCGATCAACATCGCACTTCTGTCATTCGCTAAATACATGGGCTCTGCTCGGCGGGACACCAGCTCATCAGTTACCCAGTGAGCAGCCTGTCACAGGGCCTGCACAGGCCATTTGTAACTGTCACATCCCCCCAGATCAGAATCTTCCCAGAGCCTGATCCATCCATGCCTTGGAAACAGGCTTGCTGTACCTGAGAGCAGCCTTGCTGCTGTGAACGGGGGTGCTGGGCCCGGCACAAGATGTGCAGTTGGAAAGTCTGGCTCTCTCGAAGTTGGGTGGTAGACACCAGCCTGCAGCTCTAGTTTTTGTCTTATTTTTCCATCAATATCCAAGAATACTGGCACTCACTTCAACTAACTGATTTCAGAATTTTCTTTCTAAAGTAGTAGTCTGCTGCATTTTGTAGGAGAACTGCAGGAAAGGCATAGAAATCATGTTACAAACTTGGGCTGATGTGTAGGCAAACCCAGGCACAAGTGCTAAGAAAGCTGCACCACCTGGAGTGAATCCCTGCCCCAATGCCAGAGTTTTTGTCGAGCCCTTTCAGACGCCAAACAACTGTGTGAGTTACAAGGTGCAGTTTTTGTGGCTCCTCATTTTCTTCCATATTTCTGCCTTCTAGAAAGCTGAGAGTTTATATCCTTTCCTCAGTCTGTTTTATGCCTTCAATTGTTTGTCTAGACATTAGTAAGTTCCTTAAACACAGTCAGAACAATAATTTGGAACCATAACTGGTTTGGATCTGTAAGGGTTTTTTCCTTTTTTCCCCCACAGTTCAGTGCTTTCAGCTCCAGCTGTGTTTCCTTGTGCTTTTCTTCTTAGTTCTTCACAGGGGAGTAGAGGAGTTTCGTAGTGATGATACTGGACAGCAAAACACTGTGCTAACATTATTTTACTCTCCTGTATCCTAAAAAACTGCTGTAACATCAATCATGTATTTGATCCCTAATCTAGACTGAGTTCTCTTTCATGTCTTTTTAAGATTATGGTTTTTATTAAATGAGTAGCTGATACATTTAACTTCAACAGAGCAGGAATTGTGTAGTGGCTGCATGTAGTTCTAAGCCAAAATTTCCCAGGGATTTTGTTGTAAGGCTATAGACTAAGTGCTCTTTAGGACCTGCTGAAATAAGCCTGGTTATTTGGATTACAGATTCCCTGAAGATTATTGACATTATAGGCTTGGTAGAATATAATAGTTCTTTGGGAGCATTTGTATTATGTCACTGCAGTAATGAGGGTCAATAGAAGAATTAGAGTGACTTAGGACATTTCACTCATGTATCTCTCCATTCCTCCCTTTTGTCACTGTAGCAAACAGAGGCAAAGTTTTAGTGCCCCTTCTTGTTCTTGGGAGACTGCTGATAAATCTCAAGTTCTTCTTCAAAAAATTGTAATAAAACATTTTTGTGTCTTATATACCTGTTGCTCATTTTGTGATCATCTGAGAAATGGGTATCTACTTGCATTCTTGTTATTATTACGAATATGAAAATGGTGAATTATGGGTGCACTGCAATGGGAGGATGACCATCCCTCTGGATCTACCTGCTTATGTCCTTTCTCCAGCTGGAGATTTTGCCTGGGCAGACCTTAACACCTCCAGATGTCTGGAGGATGCACCACCACAGACTGTCCATAGCATCTCCTGCAGAATGGCTGCCAAAAAGCCAAGTTTTTCTTGTATTTCTTAGCTGTTGCTTAGGGCAGCTGCAGGATGTGTTTCATGAGTGCATCAGCAGTGCTGTTACTCTCAGCAGCACAGGAACAGGCAGTTCTGTATTAGGGATCCCAGCACTCCTAGCAGACATCCAGATGAAATCTGCTGTTTCCAAGGGAGACCCTGTCACAGCCCAGCAGATCCCGCTAATGCAGGACTGTTCTGGTAATCAGACTGATAGTTCTTATCTTGAATTTTGTGCCATTACCCCTCGATAGCTCCCCTAAGGACTAAAACTTGCTTTTTGCTCTTGCATACCGTTCAGGTGCTTGATGATGACTGCATTTTCCCTTCCCCCTGCCTGCCCTGAATCCAGCCTCTATTCACACTGAATCCCAACACACCCATATCATTTATGCTTTCACATTTTAGTTTCCAGTGACTTTGTAAACATCTTTCTTTGACAGTGCCAGGATACTCATAATTGTGTAGGTTCTGTATCACTGAGTTGTTTTAGTGACATTTCCCACTTAGGAAGGAAATGCCAGACTTCCGTGGTGTCTTTGCTTTTCACAGCTTAGGTCAAACCCTGCCTGCACACTAACATACTTAGCTGCATGTTAATTTTAGTTAATAGCTATTCAGTAAAACAATGCATCCAGCTCAAGATATATGGCACAAATTAAGCTGAATGCCCAAACAAATTCAGCAACAGACCCTGGCCTCTGCGGGCTCTTTAAGTCCAGTGTAACATCCATTTACATTGTTTTATTTCTCTCTCAAACTGTAACTTGCTCCCTGTGGGGTTACATTGACTCAGTTTCATTTTCACATTGTACTGGCACCACGATAGTCTTGCATTTAAATAGTCTCATTTCATTTTGATATCATGATGTCACCTCCACAGAGGTGTTTTGAGGCTGCCTGGAGAATTCAGAGCTAATGCCCAGGCAGGGCCATCAGCTGACACATGGCTGTGCTGCACAGCAAGCTCAGCTTCCATTTCCCAGCCCAGCCTTTTTTCTGGACGGATCACAAAATGGATTTTTATATCCTTTGAGCCCAGTTCCCCCTGCCACTGGCAGAAAGCATGTGTGTATGGAAGCTATGGTCTCTGGGAAAGGTGATGGTCATGTATGGGTCAGCAGTAGCTGGGACAGGACACAGGCAGGGCAAGTTCTTGTGCCACTGTTGCTCCACGGCTGGAGCCAGTCGAGAATTCGCTGTTGTGTCTCGTCATGGTCAAAGCTACCTGCAAAAATCCCATTTTGCTGGGAGGGGTGAATCCATCCCCTAGATGCCATGGAATGTGGGTGTCTGCACACCCACCTGGCTGTTCTGGAGCCAAGAACAACCAGACATTAGTGAGCAGATGCCCTGAGCCCTCTGAGAAACGCACAGAGAGTTCCTGCAGTGCCCCATGTGCCCTGAATACCTTGGTAACACAAAGCACTTCCAGCTGTAAATGTCAACATCCCCATGGCAATCCCTGTACATCTGTCTGCACTCAGCATTTCACAAAACTCATGAACTGTGTCCTGCCACGTGGAAGTTTGTGCTAGACCACCCTTTCCCAGCTCGGCCTGAGCCACTGAGGAAGAAGGAATCCAAGTTTCCACTGTCCATAGCCTGTCTCCAAGGCCAGGACACAGCTCTGTGACTTTATCCCACACCCTCAGCTCCAACAAGCCTGTACTTTAGGTCAAGGGGTTTTTTATTTATAGAACTGCCATTAAATCAGTCTAACACAGTCATGCAGTATTTATGGTAAGATTAGATACATGACTGCATCCAAGGCAAAGAGAGATTTTCACTTCTTGATGGAACATTCACTCTGAAAGGAAACCCTGGCTTTAGTGTGTGTTTCTTTCCCTACTGCTATAAGATTTCCAGGGAAAAATTCAATCAGGCTCTTTGACTCTAAAGGTGAAGTTTTTGTGGTTAGTGTTTTTCTTTTAATTATTTTGTTTAAAAATAAATGAGTTCTGCAGCTTTTGAGCTTGAGGGTTGGTGGCTTGGTTTTAATTCTCTCCGGAAGCAGTGAGACTACTTGGTGTGACCCTGCAAATGCAATTCTGTGAAGCTGCTGGGTTTAGGCATTTCTAGAATGATGCAAGAATAAGACCATTTGTTAGAGCTACCTCTGGGATCCAGTGCCTATGTGCATTTGTCAAAGGACACAATATTGAATGCTTCATTTTCCAAACACTAGGCTAAGATAAATTATATCTGGATGTTGAGCCTTCCTGATATAAATCAGTGGCATATCAATAATAGGATTCAGCTTTTAAAGTAAATGTGCTAGGATCCTAGAGGGAAATAGGCTGCATTTCATGGACTCGTGCAAGGAGTATTTTCAGTGGAGCCTGCTTTTTATTCTGGCCCATGGACTAATGGGAAAGTAAGTGTAAAGAGACACAAACTAAAAGGGATTGGGATGATGCTTTGGAACAAGCCTGGCTGACTGATGAAGCACTGAGGGCATTCGGAAGCCTGTGCAAGTGCTTTAAGATTAGAGATGAAGAAATGATGCTTTTGAAAGGTCACATGAGACTTGGAAGTTAAGCCGAACGGGGAAGGAAGACAAACAATGTAAGGGACTGATTATTTGCTGCACTGGTCTTTGACTTGAGAGGCCCAGGGTCAAATCTTCTTCTAAGTCTTAAATTACAATTAGTTTGGTGGTTTGATTCCAGACTTCACTTTTCACGTCAGGCCCTAGTGCAGTTCTGAAATCTGTTTGTTATGACTGACATTTTATATTGATGTTAAAGTACTTTTGCTCACTTTTAAGGTCCTCAGTAACACTTCCATGGACTGTCTTTCAAGGCTGACTTTTCCCTCATGCTTTCTGAAGAGTATCTGCTAATTCTCTGTGACATTCGTATTCATCACAACCTGGAAATAGTAAAGGCTTGAGCTTCATGCCCTGTGGCTTTAGAGACATCATTCTCTTTAATGAGAGAATACTGAATCTGCTTTTTTCCTCTTTGAATTAGAAAGCAAATTCTGCAGTGGTTGATATTCTCCCAGGACTCTAAAACACAATATACAAGTTATTCAGCTATGAGAGCCAGGAATTGCTCAATTCCTTATTTATCCCTGACTCAGAGACCCAGGATACAAAGGAGAGTGGGACTATTTTACCCTCCATCACACCTGCATTACACCACACATCAGCAGCAGGTGCATAATTCCTCCACTGGCTTGATGTGATAAACATGCTAAAACAGAGACCAGCGAATAAAGGGCAGAAAAAAGGCTGCACCCCAGATGGCAGAGGGAGTGAGGATAAAAAAATGAGAAATGAGCAAGTGGAAACCAAAGAAAGGAGAATTTCAGCAAAGACTGAAAACATGTGACAGATGAACACGAGAGCTGCAGTGGGCAAACCATCCACCAACACGAATGACCAAATAGCAAAACCTCATAAACCCATGTACTGGGTTCCCTTTTTCTTCTTTAGAGACCATCAAAGAAGTAGATTTGCTTTCCCACCCTTTCACCCCAGAGAGTGGAAGCGGCCCCAGGACTATACCCAAGAGCTCTGAGTTCATTTCATTGCTTTGTCACAGGCTTCCTACTGACAAACCCAGGCCCTTGAGTTCCTATAGCTGTGCTCCAGTCCAGCAACAGTGAGTGATGTCATTGCTTCTTTGCCTCCAAAGGATAGGAAAACATGTTTGAGAGCTGATTGGAGTGGGCAAGGACCACAGGGGGCTTGGTGCTATCATGATCAGTCCCTATTTGCTTGCAACTTTATGTTCTTGTCAATCAAAACAAGACAAGGTAGGAATATTTTGGGAGGAATATGCTGGAACATTTTGTCTTGAAACACTGTCGTTGTCAGAGGAACCTCCTCTCTTAACTCATACTTGAAAAGGCTTTTTTTCCCCCCATCTGCTTCATGCAGATATTTAGACTGGACTCTCTGATTCCTAAACCCCTTGTTTCACTGGAAATTAATATTTTACCGTGCCATGTAATGTGAACTAATGCTGGCCCTCCGTGACTCTACTTTTATTTATGCTCTCCAGGGTTTAGTGGCTTATGGGATTATAGAGTTAAACTCAATTAAGTAAAGAAAAGGAGAGTGAGAAATCATACTTTTACTACTACTGAAAAATGTTCATACAGCTGCATGTTTCTACTTCTTTCACAGTAAACAGTGTTTTATTCATGCTTATTATAATGTATTCCTGGGTGATAATTCATACAATGCAAGGCATCTCCCTTCCCTTTTGTATTTAATTATATTTATATTATTTGTTTACTGATGGCACTTATTTTCATAGATGAAAGTAGATAAAAGGAATAGATGAATCAATCACAGAAGATAGGAAAAACATGTATTAGCAACAATCTGCTGACTTTTAAAAACTGGGGCAAGCAAGAATGTGATACTTTCTGCTTACACTTACTACAGTCACTGTACAAGGATTCAGGACAGCAAACAGACCTTGTCTTTGCCTCCAAAACTTTCTGTACAGACCTATTGGGTTGGCTGCCATGAAGTCAGACTGGGAGAGCAAAGGCTACTTAGCCCTCTGCAAGGGTCAAAAATGCAACCTGGAATTCTTGGGTGGCCAAATATCCTTGGCTTAAGTCATCTCTAGAGCCAACAGACTTCCCAACAAATGTTGTGAAATACAGTATTCACACCATCAGGAAGTTGATCTTCTACAGATTCTTAAAATCTTGGCCACTGCAGCTTCTCTTTTATATTTTGACCCATTAAATCTAATGGTGGGGGAAGAAGTTCCTTTAGTTATTGTTATTGATTAGTCCTTACTGGTGAATAAAAACTTACTTAAATAGAAACATTCAGAACTTTCAGGGCAAAGTCTTCTTTCACTGACACCAATATAAATCCAGAGGCATTTGGATGCATTACAGATTTATGCTGGTGTAACTGAAAGCAGAATTTTGCCCTCAGTCTTTAACAACTCATTAGGAATAAATAGCTTTTTAGCTAATGAAAATGTAGCATTTTTATTAGCAGCTTCATAATGATAGACACAAGTGCTACATTGCCTTGATAATTGGAAAATTTACTTGCCTTTTTAATTTTGGTAAAACATGGACCCTGTTGTAGGTGTTCCATAGGAAAATAACTAAGCCATAAAATCCAGACACCCAAAACATGCTCACAGTGTTTAAAAATAAGCAAAATGCAACTATAAGCACCTAAGCTCTACGCAAAACCAGCTCCAAACAGAACTGTGAAAAATATGATAGTGTTGAGTTCCCAGGGCCAAATGGGGACATGGCATTGAAGAAGAGAAGCTTCAGAGTGATCTAACTGCAGCCTTCCAGTACCTGAAGAAGCCCACAAGACAGTCTGGCAGATCCATGGCATGGCCACAGCCAGGTGCTGGTACATTCCCTTAGGAAATGGTGAACCTGTACCTCGTTGTTCAATACGTCTGTAAGAGTTTGAAGCTATCAAATGCGATTCACAAGCTGTACTTTGATTCCCCAAGCTGTCACAAACAGCACACAAAAGTGGTGTGTGGGTCTGTTCCTGGCTGGAGCACATCACGTCGCCTTTGTGTTGCTTTGATTTCCCCACTGTTACTGTCTTTTTTTGCTTTGAAGTTCTTTGCTTTGGGGATTAATTCCTGCTCTGTATTTGGAACGCTCAGTCAAAAACTGTACCTGAAAATGCTGGTGCTTCTGTACTATGAATCACAATTGGATAGTATTTAGGAGAAAACACAACTAATATGTTTCTGCAGGGGAAAGGAGTTTCTGTTCGCTTTGATTTATTGGCAATTCCAATTAACTTCTTTATGTTTGTGTAGGTTTGAGAAACTGAGCTCCAGTGGAGTCAAATTCCGTTTTTGGCCTTTAGACCAAGTGCAATCGTAGACCAGGACAGTGTGGAACACTTCTTACAACTACTTAAGGAATGTGGTTTTTAAAGGAAATGTGTACATTTGTCTGGATATCCATAGACTGGGTGAGTGTGTTACATTAACTCCCTTAAAAGCAGTTTTTACCAACTTTTTAATGCTCACCTCTGGCAGCAGACCTGATGTTCAAACATTGAAGAAGCCTTGCACACGTTTCCATGGGGTTTCAGTCTGTGTGACTTTTGCTTTCCCTTTGTCACTGTTTTATTAGGAATGGAGACAGAGAACTCAAAAAACAATGTTGTCCATTTCTCAAAATCTGCTTATTAGGTTTAAGTCAAACATTTCTGCTTTCTATCGTATTTACAAAAGCAATATTCATAAATATTGACAAAGCTAAATAGTCTCTGGGAAGAAGCAGCCTTGAATTGCTGTGCAAACATGCTTTAAAAATTACCTACAAGACAACACTGCTGTATTAAAATAATAATCCAAATGAGGGTACTTGCTTGAATACTACTTGTTTTGCTTCCCTTTACATCCAGGAATAATGACGGATCTTGTGCTAGTTTTGAATGAAAATATCAATTGGGGAGTGGATTTACATAATAAAATTAATAGAGCATAGAAAGCTTTCAGCATCGCTTTCTGCTTTTCCTCTGTGTGTCACAGAAGTTATATTTAAAAAGACAGATGATTGCAAGTTTGTTTAGGAAAACAAATCCTCTGGGCTGCTTGTATGAGATCTTTCCATATGACAGCTGGCCCAGCTCACAGAACACTCAGGTTCCTTTGCTGTTCCTATAAAGAAAATCTGTAATTGTGCAGAGTGCCACATGTGGGGCAAAATGTCATCACTTATACATTTTTTCATATTTACTTGCCTGCTGCTCTCCATGTAGAGATGCCCTTCTTAGTTATTCTCTCTGAAGTGCACTCACCACAGAGGAGATGGAATCAGACATCTGTTATGCAGTCCAATCCTAAATTTTATTTCGTTGCACTTACAAAGGGAAGATTTTGTGGGAAATAACTTCCCATCTTCACACCCTGAATAACCAGTGTTTAATTATTTCATGGTTGCCTGTGTATGAGCTTTCTGTTACAGGAGAGTAACAGGAGAGAAAAAGGGAAGGGGAGGAGTGGTTTCCACATTTGAGCTGCTGGTTCATCACACCCAGACCACTTCATTTATTCACCCCTGAATCTCAATCCTCCTCCTGGAGAAAGCTCTGAAAGTGTTACCTGGTCCTGTAGTCAAAACCTGGCTTGTATCCATGCCTGTGATGCTGCCAGTTTTGGATTGGTGCTGAGCTGCTGTCCATGACCCGCTCCAGTCTCCCCAGATGGGGATATGAGGGGAGCTTTCTGCGCCCCTTGGAGACTGAGCCTCTCACACTGGCAGTCACTTCACTGGCTGCTTTGTGAACCCTTTTTTAGGGCTTCTAAGAATTCAGTTCGAGCTAAGACCAAAGAGGAATTTACTAATTTTAAGGTAGGGACAAATTTGCAATTAGCTACTAATGGAAACTTCATGGTGCCCTAAGGGTGATGGATAAATGAAGATTCAAGATAAAAAGTAAACGGTTCAGGGTCTGTAGAAGAGTGAAAAGTGGTTTCCCTGATCTCACTCTCCTTTGTGATAAATCACAGGCTATTTTTGGTTGCCTTCATTGTTTTCAGTCATGTCAACAAGGACCTGCTTAATACTCGAATCTGTTTTGGTTTTTTTACGTATAAATTCCATTTCATAACAGCAATAATACTTTCCAGGCAGCTCATTTGAGGATGATTGCTCTACTTCAGAGGTAGTAAAACTCACTGTGTCTCATTATACAACTCAAGGTGTGTGAAGCAGACAATTGCCTATAAACATGCTGCCTGATGGGTGTTAATGCTGCATTATATTTACTGTTTTCTTTTCATGGCATCAGGTAGCATGATAAACCTTTTCCCCAGGAATGAAATTTGGAAAATCTTTCCCTTTTTCTTGCCAGAGTGTTCTTCCTAGCCTGGCAGTTGATGTGCCTCAGATATTCTCTAAAAATTGAAAAGAATATCTTCATCTTCACACTTTGGCAAGAGGTTTTACAGCCTAAGAAAAATGCCTGATTTGTTGTTTATGTGAGCAAGAGTGTCTTTGCAGAAATGTACAATTTATGCCAAAGTGTTTAACTTGTGTGTTTAAATTAGGCACCAAACTCTGGTTAATTTCCCAAATAATGTCCTAATTTACATCAGCACTTAAGCATGTGCTGAAGTGTTTTTCTGGAAAGACAAGTGATTTTGCAGTTATTCAGAAATGGGATGATTATTGGGGTTCTTTTGATCAGCCCCAGAGAAACCAGAGATGCTCAGCTAAAAAAAGAGTCCCCTGCTCATGTGGCTGGATTTGGAATTAGATGTCTGTATTAAGACATTCATGGCTGAACATTTTGGCCATCATGTGCTTACCAGTGACAGTCTTAATTATTATAATTATTACTACAAAACCCCCAAATACTTCCCTGCTTCTTCCCACCCTGCAGTTGTCATCAAGAGGCTCAGTACTTCTTTGGAAATGGAAAGGTTCGCTAGTAGATGAAAATCAAAAACCTCACACGTTTTATTCCTTTTTAGAGGGTCCATCCGATTGTCTCTGGCTATTGTAAACATACCGTTGGTAAGAAGAATAAAAATACTGCTGGCCAGCTGTTTTGACCTTTTGCAACACAGAACATTTACACCAAGGATTTAAGGAAACTGAGGCAGATTGTTTCATGAGACGTTCATGTAATGACAGATTTTCAGTGGTTCTGACATTTTGTGGTTGGGGTCTTCCAGCCAGAAGGCAGGTGCTGTCACACAGAACACTGTGTAACCCTGAGATATCCTCTGTTCATTTTTATGAGCAGGAATCTCAGGCCTTTACATCACTTGCACTTTTATATCTCACACTTTCCTAACAGTAATACGATAATTGGTTGGAATGGAGTGCTTGAGAAAACAGGGCTAGGAAAGATTTCCTGAGTTCCTGAGCCCTACCTGTTGCTGCCTTTGGCAAGCATGAGCTATAATCCCACTCACAAATAGTTAGGCTGTCTTGCCTCCACTAGAGTTATTCCAGAATCTTGGTCTTCTCATGAAGAACAGAACTGAACTTCCTCATTTTGCTGGTGGCTGATTTATACCGGTAATTTTGGGGCTAATAATGCCCTTTCATTGCTTCTTGCTGCTAATGCCCTTTTGCTTCATGCTTCTTCTTTGAGGTATTTTGTCTTCCTGAGGTATTTAGGAAAAGCATTTCTATCCCTTTGACTATTTAATAAAGCGCTTTTGGATCTATCCCCTTAGTGAATCTCTCCAGCTTGTCTCCCTCTTCTCCTCAGCTATGATCTATGGGTACCTGAGCTACCTCTAGCCCTTTCTTTTCATCTGCTCCCTTCCAGCAGAACTTTTCTGTGAGACAAATCATACAATCTAAACCTCATCTGGTCACTTTCTACTGAAACTTAAATAATTGAAATGTCAATAACATACTATTTAAAATCTATTCTACTTAATCTCCCAGAGTGGTGTGTTGGCAGATTGTGAATGTCACACTACTGATGAGCAAAGGACTTGGATAACTACGAGCTTCTAATCAAGAAATTAATCTAAAATTGTATATCTGCGTAAGAAATGCTGGCACAGGAGGCTGAAGTGCTCACTAAAAGCAGTTGGGTCTAAAGTGATTACTAAAGCAATTCAAGGCTTCAGGGACTCTACAGACTGGAGGTCTCTGCAGTGATTCAGCCCTTGTACATCTGTTTGATCCTTCCCTGCTGCAGTGCTCCCTAACAGAGGCAGGGTTGTAGCATCCTCCTCTGGCTTGGGCTCACTGAGGCTCAGGGAGACCCAGGAATTGCCCCACTGGCTGAAAATTGTCCCTTTGGATTGGGCTGGCAGCGCTGATGTCACTGTGCTCTCCACGTGTGTGCCAGTCCTCCTGATGAACCTGCCAAGGAACAAGTCTTGAAGCTGTGCATACTCACATCTCTCAGAACTGGTGTCTCAAGGTATCTGCAGATTCAGATGGACACCACCATATCAGTTGCATTTAGAACAGATTATCAGGATTTCAAGTTGTAAAACACATTAAATTCCAGCCAGCCACTCAGTAATGCTATTCCAGGGCTTTACAGTTTATCCTAGTGATTTGAATAATAAGCAGAATAACAGTTTATTCTAACCATTTGAACTGCACATCAGCGAGGTAACTGGGAATTTATTAATAGTGCTTAGAGCTTACACATTGCATTTCAAAGAGACGCACAGACAGGAGGTAATTAATAACCTGGTGCCACTGATCTGTCTATAAACTTCGGTTCCTGTCACACACCTTACTTCCTGTGAACTGCAGTTATGATGGCTGAGATTAAAGCACAACTTTGCAGATCTCAGATGTCTCTGTGTGTAAACAGAGGATTTTGACTGTGGTCTTACAAGAGGTGAAGCAGAGCACCCCAGCTGCAAGTGGTTATCCTCTCTCTGGCCAGCAAGCAAAGGGAATGTTCCGTAGTAGTTTAGTCTTTGAGTGATGCCTGTCATAAGCAGTTTATTTCCCACTCACTGGAGAGGGACAGGGGTCTACAAAACCCACCATGGGATGGTGAAATTCCTAACTGGCACTGAGTGTTCAAAGGTCCAAACACAGATGGTGAATCTTCCTTCTATGCAAGTACTTTTCAGCACCTTCCACTATCCCAGGTTGCTCCAAGCCCCATCCAACCTGGCCTTGGACACTTTGAGGGATGGGACAGCCACAGCTTCTCCGGGCCTCACCACCTGCACAGCTAAGAATTTCTTCCTAATATCCATCCTAACCCTGGCCTCTGTCAGTTGAAATATTTGCATGAGAGATCTCTCCTGACTCTGTTACTGGCATCAATAATTTGTAGTCAAAGGGTCAGAGATTCAGGCCTACTATTTTAATAGTTTATTATTTTCCCAATTCTGTCAGGATTTCCATATCAGAGGTTAAATCCTATCAGTAGAGCTCATAGGCTTCCTGATGACCATCTGAATGTGGGTCATCCTTTCCATGACTAAAGATTCACCTTACTGGACTGAATACTCTGTACAGTTACTTGGTGTAAATATTCATGTTTAAAGATAAGGGAAGTAATCTACCAAAGATCACACAGGACAACTGTGGAACAAATGGGAAATGGTAACCTGGAGTCTTTGCTTGGCAGCAAGATTCAGTTTTACCTGTTCCATAAAATATTTTAAACAACTAAACCAGTGTTAATGAAAAAGCTTTCCAAACCACAGCTTAAATATGTAGTTTGAGGGTACCTTTGACTATCATAGATGGGATTACAAGCATTTTCTAAAAATGTTAGGAAATAGCTTTGCACACTTGATTTCTTAAGTGCAGAAGGAAATGTCATTCTTGCAGCCTCTGCTTTTTCATCTGATTATTGCTAATGCAAATTACCGGTAGGGAATGCATAAATCTGCACTGCAGTGCTTGAAGTTTGTGCAAACAGCAATTTTTTTTTTGCAAATATATCTATCAATTTCAGCCCTGTAATGCAGAATGCTGCTTTCTTACTGAAAGACTTCCCAGATCTTGGGTTGTCACAGATGGAAGATCAAAATTTTATTTCCTAAAAACTGTGCAACCATTTTGGATTTTGTTAGGTTCTCTCTGAGTGCGTAGAACAACAGAATATTATATCTCTAGATGGTTTGAGAAGATGGAAGTTGTACTTGGAGGAAAAGTTTCACTCCTGATCAGAGAGGGTAAAGACAAAACACTCAGCAAAAACATTTAATCATGGATCATTTTCCTCCTCTCTTGTAACAGGACACAGTTAGAAAAGAACATAATGTGGGAAGAGTAAAAAGAAAACAAAGCTATAGAATTGCTAAGCAAATCCTCTCTTGCATTTCAGAGGAAGGATTGGAGAGAAGTTGACATTTTAATATTTTGTAAATTACTCTGCAACATGTTTTCTGATGAATCTAATCTGGCGCCTCTTCCAAACTGATATTTCATCCAAGAATATTCAGGCAAATATTCTAAATTAAGCGAGTAATTTAGTTTTAGCAAGTTTCATGTTTCAGTAAATGTGAAAAAAAGGCAGCTTAATTTCCAGAGTTAAAGGAATTGGGCTCATTATTCCCCATGAACAGAGGTAAATTGTTTAACTTGCAAAACTCTGGATTGATTTTCATCCTGCATCTCAGCATTGAATGTTGTTCACACTGAAAGGTGCAAGAGGGAGAGTGCTGCTCATGAAGCAGGAGAAAGATGAAAAGGTTTGGATTCTGAGACTAACATTCCTATACTCCTGATAGCTCCAGTGGTGACTCTTGGTTGTTTTCTGGGCCATTTTGGGAAAACTCCTGATTGAAAACAAGTGAATTGCCTAAATCCTTCTCATCTCTACACTTCAGATGACTTTAATGAAGGGAAGAACCCTCTCCTCAAGGGTAACAATCAGGTGACCTTCAACACCACCCATCTGGTTGCCTCTTCGTTGGTGGCATTTACAATATTTCTGATAGTGGCAGCACATTTTATAATCCTGAGGAGCCTGTTCAAGCCTATAAGCTGTACAGGTAAGAAAGTGAGGGAATTCTGTTCATCCTGGTCATTTTGAAGTGTGGATGAATATCAATTCAAGCCATAATGAGTGCTGGAGTCTGTTGCTTTTGATTGAAATCTCAGATTAGCTGTGTCTGCTAGAATAGCTACTGCCTTACTTTTGTGTAAATTGAAGTTTAATATTCATTTATAATATAATTATATATTCATTTTCATCTACATATGCTGAGAAAATTTACTTATAAACAATAGAGAAAATTCATCATCATTACAATCTCACCAGCTTTATCTGAAATTAAGTTTTGAATCTCTGCTTAAACTCAAGCAAATAATTTCTGTGCAGAAACAATCTTTGCTACTTCCAGTTAGCAACACTGCCTTTCAAGTGTTGGTGTTAATGCAGGAAATAGAAATATTCCTTTTCTTGTTCTTTTGTTATCAAGTTACTTGGCACTTGACAAACTGCTGTGACTTGGCTCTTTGGGACAGCTGCTGAAACGCTTGAGTGAGGAGGGAAATGGAAATTGTATTTTGGATATGCAGGGGATTTTTGGTAGCTGGTGGCTCATTGTTTATCAGTGGCTGGTAGTTGAATGTAGGACTATAAAAATTGTAGACCCCATAATATCTGATTTAGGGTTATCAACATGCTGGCTGTGTAGAGCCTTTTAGGGCTCATCAAGAGGAATCTGGAACCCATCAGCTGACAATGGGGAAAACGTATTAAAAATTGCTGAAAGACTTAAAATCGATCTGTTTTGCACTGACTTAACTTGTGGCTGGAAAAGCTGTCCTCCTTTAATTTCAGAGCAAGCTTAATTGTTCTACAGCCTGCCCATATAGTGTTTACTTGATTTCACCACTTTTGATGGAAAAAAGTTAGGAATTAGGCATTGACAAACAGAGTGGGCTGAAGGATTTTCTCCAGCATTGGACTGAGCTCAGTACATGACATCAGGTTTTGTGTACCCAGTCAAACACATTTACTATTACAAAGCAATCAGTCATTTAATTACTGATGAAAGTAAACAGAAAGCTCTCAAACATATCCAGGGCACATTTGTCTTTTCTTTTGTCTGTTCCCTCTTTTGTCTTTGAGCCAGACACCTTGTATGTCTTCTCTGCCTGGCACATACCCTTTATTTATATTGTAGTCCTAACACTGTTAATGTGCTCCATAATTTATAAGACAGCTGACCTCAAGATTAGGTGAGCTATTGAACAAACATCAGGGAGTGTTACATTCAGTTTAGGCACTGGAGGCTGAAAACCCCTCTGAGTCCTCACACTCCAGAAAGTCCACAAAATGCACAGAGGGAAGAGGCCTCCCTGGGCTACTGCACAGCCCTGGCTCCTGTCCTTAAATATTGAAATCACACAGCCAGGTGGGTGGACCAATTTCTGTCCTATGTTCTCCTCGTTCACTTCTGTGGCTAAAGGTATAATCTTTGCACACAAACCCTGTTTAAGTACTCTGTTACTAAGGAAACAAACTTGTCAAGTATGGACCATGTGGGAATAATGGTGATTTATTTAGAAAAGGAAAGGTTTGTCATTTTAAGCTCGCTACTACAAAATTGGTTTTTGATTACCTTCAAGCTTATTGCATTGTCTTGTCACAATAAACTATGGGAACAAGTGGAAAGGTTAATAATTTTGGGCTTTGTTCTTGTCAGTTATTCTGAAAAGATCTTACAGGACCTGCACCTTTAGCTCAAACAGAACAAATTTCAGCAGGATGGAAGCAGGATCTTGGAGTCCCTTTTTTCCTGTTGTTGTTTTTATTATCCTTTTATTTCCTGTCTGCTTCCAAGGCCTGCCCAGCTGAGATGTGCAGATTTGTGCACTGTGGCAAGGATGGACTCTGTGACACTGCTGAGGGGAGGCAAGGCTCTACACACAGCTTTTCCAGAGTGGGGGAAGGAGGGGGACCTGAGCAGGAGAGGGAAAAGAGGAGGAGATTTGAGAGTGCTTTGTAAGGTCTGAACTTTAATACATTCTCTGAGCCCCATCACTGAAGTTCCTTGTTTGTCAGGAAATATCAGGGGTTTATTTTATTTTACTTTATTTTCAGGAAGTCCGTTTAGGTCCTGATAATCAGATAAAAACCATTCTAAAAAACTTCGATGTGCTTTGAGCTATGTCTAATAAGCTTTTTGTCAGGAAAAATTAATATTAAATCAAAAAATTTCCCCTGGAAAAGTGGATCACTTTCCTGCCCAGGGGTAAGTTCACCAGGAATTTCTGTTGAGCCACTGCAAGCTGCCTAAAATTCTTTAGATTATTAGGGTCAAATTATTTGAGGAAGAATAGAGCAAGACGTTCAAATGGTTGAGTGTAGGGGTACTTAAAGGAATGATTTGCATTAACAAATCACTCTAAAGGCATCCATATTTTCACAGTATGACAATAATTTAGCGTGATGGCAAGTTTTTGAGTTGGCAGTTCATTAGAGCATAGTTGGGTTTAGGGTAAAGTTTTGAGGAGAAACACAAAACTGTTATGTACTTTTGAAAATTAATAGTTTTAGGGTTTTTTTAGTGTGAAACGATGAGTTCTTTTGGAGTTTTTATTGAAGGAAGAATATTTGAAATCTAAATGAAATGTTTCCCAGGGCTGAGAGGGAATTTATTCTCTTATATAATGCACATCTTGACTTTCTGTTGTTGTATGGATTGGACAAACTAAAAATCCTTGAAGTATTTCCCAACTTTCCTGCATACTTCTTGGAGATGTTGCTTCTTTCTTTCAGCAGCAGCAGTCTTTCCTGCTTTCCAGAAAACCCTGAAGGCTGATTGGAAAAGTGAAAAACTCCCAGCTAATATCCATCTACTGTCTTTTCCCATGTGCAATTACTTGCCTCACATTTTGCTAGAAAATTAATAATACAGTAGTAAAGGATGCAGCATCAAGTATTTATGGCAAATTAAAACTCATCTCCAGGACAATTTAGGTAATGGGGACATGGGCTACACCTGTTCTGCTCCTCACTGGAGTGAACTTGTGAGGAATTATTTATCAGTGGAAGTTATTTTTATTAGCTACAAGTATGAATTTAGAATAAATTAATCACACCAGAACAGGAGTTTTATGTGTCAGTTATGACCAATTTGGTATTATTTGCTGCATTAGACTCAGGCTGGGTAGTGCTTGTGCTCAGTGAGTGGGTTCATGCCCCTGTGTTGCGGAATCTACAGGGAAGCATCAAGCTGAAGGTGTGGGATTTGGTGCACTGAGATTTGGGCAGTTTTTTATGCAGTAGCAGTGTCAGACACAGGCATAGCTTTATTTGTACTTTGGGGAGGGCTAGAAGTATTCGAGGATGTTCTGTGGTCAATCAGCTGCCCTGTTCTGCAGCCCTTTTTTATGTACTCTTCAGGATTCAGATTTCTAAAAAAGAGCTTCAAAATATGATCATTTGATGCAATCTTTTGAAATTTTGTATGTCTCTCTTCTGACACCAGACTCCAGGCCTGGGTGTTTGTGTATGTGGCCACTCAATTCCAAAGGAAGATGTGTTTGCCTCATGTTCTGTCTAGAGGTGTCTGCATCTTCCAGAGAGGAATCCCTTCAGCCTTCAGCCATGTTCCACAGCCTGGGAAGAACAGCTCAGCTGCAGAGCTTCCTTTTAAGGGGGATTTCCAAGCAAAAGGCACTGTAAGGTTGTTAGAGGATACTAGTGACTTGTTGAGTAATTAGTTATTTGTTTGTTTATTCTAAATGCTTTAGAATGTGTTTTTATTTTAGTGTTTGGATGTTAAACACACTGCGGCGATCAAATGCTAAATCTTGTAACTTTACTTTAAAATGCACTGACAGAGGTGATGATCAAGGATAAAGAAGATCTCACTGTCATGCTTGTGAGCCACACTATAAAAGCAGCTTGCTGCTATCAGTCTGCCTGCCCTTCAGCCTGCTCAATCAATACTTGTATAAATATCTGTTCCCAAGAGATGAACACAAGGCACTGCCCTGCCCACTGCTGGAAGCAGTGCCAGTGAGCCATGAGAGCAGGGCGAGGACAGCGGCCTTCAGAAAAAGCCACCAAGGCAGAGAGTCTTGAACCATTTATACATTTTCACCAACGAAATACCCCTTTGCACTTCCCCACAGCCCTGGTTACAAGCACAGCAGCCACTCATTGAAAGCCAGAGCACATTTCAATAAAAGAACACGCTAAAAAGGATTAATGTTACACACTTTGATGGAGGAAGAAACTCCTATTTCTAATCTTCATTTAGTGACACAGAGATTGATTTCCTCCCTGCACCATGTGGGGCTGGCACTGCTCCTGAATCTGTCTGTGCTGCCTACAGCTCCCACTGCTCTGATCTCTTCAGGTTACCTTGCAGCTTGATTAGGTCCTGCTGGGTGTGTGTCAGACCTCCTCAGCAGAGCTGCCACCTGGACATTTGATCACAGTTGAATTCCAGCTGTAAGAAACACCCAACAAAGCCACGTCATGCAGGGAACAGAGTTGTTTGGGTTCCTGTTGCTGTAGTTACCATGTCTAAAGGAAAAAAAGCCATGGGAAACCCTGGCTGGAGTTTAGCAGGATGTGATATTGCTTAAAAGAGACTTCATTGTAAGGATGAAAGTAGATCTGTGAGCCTCCAGTGATTCCATCAGTTTGAGAGGCACTGCTGAAAGGGGCAGGTGCCCAAAGCTGAGAATCCTGGACTTTCCTGTATTGCATTTTCATTTCTGCATTGAATTCATTATGCAGGAAAAAGCACCAGGAAAGGGCAACGTTTTCTAATGAAAATTTCCTGCCTTATCATGGAATCACAGAATGGTTTGGGTCGGCAGGGAATTAAAGATAACCTAGTTCTACCCTTCTGCCATGGGCAGGGACACCTTCCACTAAACCAGGTTGCTCCATGCCCCACCCAGCCTGGCCAAGCTTCTCTTTGGCATGGGACCAAGGATGTGCTGTCTTCAGACTTGTCATTAGGGTCTTCTTCCACCTTTTTGGATTCCCTTGGGAGTTAGTGGATGGAAACAGGCATCTACACAGAACAATTCATCCCACTCATTTTAAGACTCTGAAGAGCTTTGGGGGAGGCATATTCTCTCTTCCCTAAATAGCCTTGACAACCCATTTAGACTTGCTGCCCTAAAACATTAGGTGAGATACATCCCCCCGAGGTGCCCTTGCCAGCTGGCCAGCCTGCAGTTCATCTCCAGGGGCCAAATCCTGCCCCAGGCTGTTGGGTTCATGCCTTGCTCAGAGGGGCACTGTGGCTCCAGGAAGCTGCTTTTCAGCTTCTCTGACAGCAATAATGCCGTTTACACTCCACCCATTTAGCTTAAATAGACAAGGATTAATTCTTCTTCTCTAATTTAACATTTAAGTTCCTTGTTCATGCAGTAAAACTCTGTGCTAGAACCTTGTGCCTCTTTGGAGGCTGGTTCAACACTACATTGTGTATAAAATCACAGGAAATATAGTTGGGAGCAATGTTTTTCCTTCCTCAAGACCAGCTATACCTGGAATTATACAGATGCTATCAGCATTAGAATATGATCACTGCTTAGAGTCCTGAATAACACAGCCTTACAAAGACTTTGGGACTGAATCCCCATGGGAGGCTGGCTGGGAGCTCAGCTGGGATGTGTAGGATTATAGCTTACCTTCTTTAAAAATATATGTTCTTTTCAAATTTCTCTGGTTTTCAGAGACATAAATTACTTTCAGGCCTTTGTAACATTAAAATTGTTACCTGAAGACCAGGAATGATTTACTGAAGAATAAAAAAATGTCCCTCTCCACGACATGAGCATCTGTAAATATCTTAGATGTAATTCCATAAAGGTAGATGGCATCATTTCAGTTTTTCTCTGCTCAAGTGGCAGTAGCCCAGCAGGGTGAACAAAAGGCAGGAGGCAGGATGTCTTAGAAATAAATCCAGTTAAATTTCTGTATGTGGATTGGTTGTATTTTATTTACCCAGACGTAAACCAGATTCTAGATAATCAAAGCTTTGGCTTGTTGCACTATATTCCATTATTCCCAACAAGTTGTTTTGTGGGAGGCACAGTGTACATGAGCTGATTTCATAACCCCTTTTGCTTTCCTCCCAAGCCAAGCTGGAGTAAATAGGAAAAGTTTGGTCTTGCTGAAAGGTGTTCTTGTAGGATTATCTGTCCTGCAGCACTCCTCTGTGCCTGCTGTTCAGGGACACCAGGGTACCCCCAACAGTGAGGTTCATGTTAGGGAGCCTCTATTTGGTTTCAATAATCAGTAGCTTTGATATCTAATATTTTTAAAAAGATGTAGCAAATGTTCTCGGGGGCATGTGGGAAACACCAAGATGAACTGGGCTTTGCTGTTGCTTTTTCTCTCTTGCTGGTTTAATACTTTGCAGTAATAGACTTGCTTTAGGTAAGAGAGGCACATTGGAGCTGAAATCAGAACATTTTTTTGTGGTGGGAGGAGGGGTGGAGGGCAGGGGTGAGGAGGGTTGGCAGAGCTGGAAATGCAGTTCTGGTATTCGGTTCTAAATCATATGTGATGGTTGGAATGGACAGATCATAAAGATCTTAATTTCCAGATGGGTTCATGGGATGTCTTTTGTGATGACTCAGCTGATTAACAGGATCACTCGGATTGACACCAATCTAACTGCTGTTTCATGAATAATTTCTCTGAGGTTTTTAACCCTATTTCTGCTGAAGGTCAGTCTTGGTTTTAATGAAACTTCGCAAGAAATCTTGAAACAGCTGTTACCTACTTCCTAAGCCTCACATTTTTTCCTTATATGTCCTCTGTCTCTCCTTGCCAAAAATATTCACCTTTTCTAAGTGGTACCATTTTTCTTGGAAAATACACAGGGCATTCTCATTTTGGAAATCAGCCCTCTTGATATTATTTTAATGTCTTCTCTACATTTCTTCTCTTTGAGCATGGAGCAAAAGTCCTTCACTGTTTTGTGACAAAGCAGTGAGCTTTCCCTGGGTGCTGAGTGGAGTCAGCACATAAATAAACACAACAGGCTCATTAGTGGGGGCTGTCAACTGTCAGTAATGGCTGAGAGCTGCAGCTTTGTATATAATAACCTACTTTATTCAGCAAGGGTGAGTTAGGATGCAAGGGCTATTCCCTGGGCTGCTTAAAAAGTGCCAGGCCATCTTTAGCTTCCAGCTGGAAGAACCACCAGAGAGTAGCAGGAGGAATCTTAGTTTAAACACCTCATTTGAAGGTCAGAACCTCTAACAGTGTAGCAGAAGTACATTGCAGTGTCAGCATTGGTTATGAGCCCAGGGCCTAATGTAGGGCTCAAAACCATGACCTTCTACACCAGAGGCAAGAATGTTACCAACTGAGCCCATCTGACATTAATTAAACCCTCATTAAAAAAGAGGGCTCTTTTCCTGGGTTGAAATGTGATTTCCTCTGCAAGGTTTTGTCATGCATATTTTATTACGGATTTTAGCATGTGGACTGTGGACCCTGTTCTGATCTTTTGGAATCACTGTAGATGGCATATGTTTCATGCAGATGGGAAACAAAAAAGGGAGAGAAATATCCATATTCATTTGTTCTAGTGTGCAGGACAGGTGGCTGTGGAATGACATTCAGGAGCAGCTGAAAGGGAGAAGTTCAGTCTATTACCACATCCTCATATGGGGAAATATTCCACGGGGCATGAATGCACAAACTCTGCAAGATTTAGGTTACATGTGAGACCTCAGGATTATCCAGAGGTTGAATATCACCTGGCAAGAGAATCTGGGAAAAGTCCCAAGCCCATTCTGTTTATCCTCCTGAGCTCCTCAGGGAAGCACAGTTACTCACAGGCCTGTTTTACCTGCAGTGTCATTTTCTCCTTTAAACCAGCCAAGGCTTACAGCAAGTACAGGAAAGCAGCAAGGGAGAGTTCAGTGATAACAGTGTCTTCATTTGTAACACTATCTGAATGATTTATCAGAATTACTGAGGCTCTTTCCAATCTGGTGCTGCAGGGATTGGCTCTTTGGATACTTTATAGGATCTTGGATGCCTGGGCTAGTCTTAGTTTTGCCATTAATTCTGTATTTAATCCAATTTCTCCATCAGTAAGGAAGGGGGAAAGTCTTGAAGCAAATCCACAGCCATGTAGTGCTTTAGACTTAATGTCCAGAACTGCAGTGCAGCCCAGTGGAGCACTCTTCCCTCCTGCTTTGGCAGCAGGTACAGGATTTCAAGCACTGACTCAGGGACTCTGACCCAGCTGAGCCACGGGAATTCCTTCCAGCAGAGGCCAGCATTTCTTCCAGCTCTGCTCAGCGTTTGCTGCCTAGCTGGGAGCAGGGTGAGAAGAAAGCTCTTATGGCTGTGATGTTTTGCTGTCTGAAGTACAGAAGCCCTGAATAAATACAAAATCAAATTTCACTGCCTCAGATAATAATCCCTTTGACAGCACTGACCTCATCAATCTGTCTTTTGCTCAAATTTTTTTTTACACATTGCCCCTCCTAATCACAGCTTTTCACTTTCAGATACTTTTATATTTTCCTCTCTTTTAATAACACACTTTCAGTTCTTTCTTTCTAGTAGGCAATGTACAGCCAAACCTCTGCTCCTGTCTCTTTTTCTGAGAAGATGAGATTCATCACTCAGGATTTCTTGACCCTCTGAGGAAAGAAGCTGATCTTTCTTCTTTGCTCAGTGGGAATCCCTAATGCCAAGACACACTTCACTGGGAAATCAATATAAATAAAAAGCAGTGAAATGTCTTTGTTGTGAAGCAACCTCTTTGCATTGCTCGTGAGCTCGTGCAGAGGGCACATCCCAATCTCCAGCCTAAGTGAGGAAGTAGCAACACCATTGATTCAGAGTCCATCTTACTTCCCATCCTCTCCTGCACATTGATTCAGCCCAATTCCCCCTCTCAGTTTGTCCCCTTTGGTCAATTGATTAATCATCAATATTACTCACCAAAGACAGCTACAATTAAACAGACATTAGATGACTTCCCCTCGCATTTAATAACACTGAGCTCAATCACACACCCAACACTTTGTCTTCCTCAAAATATTTCAACCAATATCCAGAAAATAAAATGCTGTAAATCCAGCACCTACTGCAAACCCCTGAGAAGCTGAATGGTCAGGCACTTTGTTAAGCACTGACTTTCCTCATCTTGCACCTTTGTGCTCTTGACAGTTCATCTGTGAGCTGCTGTGACTGTGATGTGTCTCTACCTCAGAGCAGCCCACAGGAATTGTCTTATAATGTAAAGGAGCTGGTTCATATAGAGACAGAAATGTGTTTTATTGATCAGAGAGAGGAGAATATCTATGGGAAAACTTAAAATCTGTGAGAGGGTTGGCTGTAAAGCAGTGACATCAGCCCTGCAGCTGCTGTATCTTGAATAGGGCAGCATTAGCTGGCTAAGACTCCTCAGATCACCTTGCTTCATCTGGTGGGCTTCCCCTGGTCCTGTCTTACGGTGCTTCTCAAGTCTGAGCAAGATTTACTTGCTTTTCTTCCCCCAAACCCCGTGAGTTTCCCCAGTGGGGTTCTGAGCAGCTCAGCCCCAGGGTGATGTAGTGCTCTGTGAAGGGAGGTCCCATGTTACATTTGCATAGAAATAAGTACAATATCTCAAGCCTTGACTTTGCACTAATTCATGTGTAGATTATAAAATGCCACTGAATTTTCACCCTCTGCCCACTGTCAAATTGAAGTATTTTACCTTTACCTGGGTGCAAACAGCTATGGCAGGTGAGGGCAGTGGAGCAGGAGACCTGTCTTGTTCTTGGAGTGTGTCTGCTGTTCCACAGACTCACAGGTGTTTCAGGGTAAAACAGTAAAACCAGTACTCCTCTGTGGGTGCTGAAACTGAGCCTGTTTTACTGAAGAGAGAGTAGGATTTATCTGTTAAACCATGCCATCAATTGATACTAAAATACTTGAATAAACTCAGAGAAATAGAAAAAAAAATTATAGATGGGAAGCAATAGAGAGACTTGTCATTATCATAGTCTGGTGAAAGCTTCCTTTCTTGTATGCATTCATCATCCAAAGACTTGCTGTTTTTATAAATTTCCTGCCTGGCAAGTTTTCCATCCCCAGATTTCTAAGAGGGTTGAAGCCCTAGAACATATATTTAGTGCCTGCCGACAGGTCCCTAATTATGGTTTGATTAATCACAGCGGTGCCTGCACCTGTCTGTGCAAAACATCTTCATTTCTGCATTGTGACCCGTGCAGGATCTGGGGACGAGTGGCTGGGGAACACCCAGCTTGGTTTGCTTCCCTGCTGTCAGCTCTGCTCCTGCCCTGGCCACAAGGAGTTCTTCCTCTTTCGTGGGAATAGCGGCTTCCTCCTTTGCTGATGCTTCTGGAGAGGCTGGAAGCTTTTCTCAAGAGTCAAAAAGGGCTGAAACCTGGTGGCATTAACAGCTGATTTTTACACACTGTGCCTTCCACAGCAAAGGATTCCCAGCAGCCCCAGTGCCATCGATGGGAATGTTCACAGGATTTCCCCTGGATATGGCCAAAATGCCTTTGTCTTTTGAAAGCCGTTAAAAACACTGGGAAACCTCCTAGGTCTGGAATTCCTGCAGCCTTACAGGAATGTGCAGAACTGTGGCTTCGATGAGTTTTCCTTTCTGAGCAAATGCAAGAGATTTTTTCCCTCTTGCTTTATTTTGGAAAATCCTTCAGGAACCGTTAAGGACAAACCAGGCTCTTTTCTAGGATGTGGATCAGGGTAGTTTGGACTCAGCTCAATGCCCTGAATAAGGAGAAAGAATTCATAGGGCACTTGAGGGGAATGTGAAACTCCAAGCCATGTCCTACTGGGAAATACAAAGAGCACAGAGAATCCAGTGAAATGACTGTGTTGGGAAGGGACTCAAAGAGAGGTTATAGAATAATTTTCTGCAGAGCATCCTTTTTTCATTTTTCAGAGAAAGACTGAAAAATGAGACACACTTGGAAGGGATCCAGACAGAACTGAGAAAAAAAGTCTTTTTTATGCCACTGAGATGAAAAGGCCCAACTGAAACTGCTGTTAGTAAGGAATGGGAGCAAAACACATCAGCTTTCACCTAATGGTTGAGGATTTGCTGTTCAATTTTCTAAGCAAAATCTGGAGGAAACAAATTTGGTGTAGATCAAACCAAAGCAGATCTTATGTTTTGCCCCTGAAAAGAAAACCAGGAATTAATTTAATCCAGTACAGAACATTCTGTCTAACCTTGGGATGAAATGTTTTCTGTTCAGAATCTTGTAAAAACAGCTAAAGAAATGAAAGGTTTGATTGACCAAACAGGAGGTGCTATGGCATCTGCCTTTTATCCTACATTTTTGAGACCCAGCTTCTTCCTGCTCCAAGGAATAAAGGCCATTCTGCATACCTTGCCTCATGCTGCAATCTGCTCTTGGAGGGGCTGCCTAATGTGGCCCTTATTGATGCTGACACTCGTAGGAGCGGTTCTGGAGCCCTTCTTTTGGCTCAGGTGCACCCTAAATATTTCCTTTCCCATCTCCCATTCAAGAATACCACGACCAAACAATCCTGTTTAAACACAAATTCAAATACACATGGAGTTACACTGACCAGCTCTACAGCTGGAAAAGTCTCAGTGCATCATCACCTCCATTTTGCAGGAATGAAGAGCAATTCTTCCAATAAAACTCACCTCCTAGCACTGCATTTGCTTCCAGACAACTTCAGGAAGGTGTTTCTGGAGATAGCAAATAACTCCATCCAACCCAACACTTCAGAAATAAAACAAAATGTCTTCTGTTGTGGGTTTCCTGTTTTGGCCAGACAAAGGCACATTGTCATTTGGAAACTGAAGCACAGAGGATGTTCTCTGTATAACATGAGGCAGGGGTGCCAGGATTGCCCCAGCTGGGTTGGTTGGACTGAAATAAAGGGTCAAATATCATTGAGAAGAGAGTTCACTAAATCTTTTCAGCTTGTATGTGAGAAGGAAGTGGCAGAAGAATAAAAGGTAGTGCTGACAGTGCTGGTCTGGGCGAATGGGAGGCAGCAGGGAGGGAGGAGAAATTAAGAAAATAATGGAGAAAAGTAGGAACGGGGAGGGTGGAGGATATAAGAAATAAAGTGCTCAGTTTTGTCCAAGTTGCCCTTGAGCTGGCAGGGAGGTTACGCTGGATGATGTGCAGAGAGATTTATGTGTGTGGGGTAGGCTGGGGAAGGCAGATTGGTGAGTCAGCACAGAGGTGATGTGGAACAGCGAGAGAGAGCCATGAGCCAAAGGAAGAGAAACGAGCCCAGCCCCTGGGAGATGTCCAAAGAGAAGGAAGGAGCAACATCACCAGAAGAGTCACCAGAGAGCAGAGTGTTCTGCAGGAAACAAACAGCAAGAGGAGTTTGGTGCATGGAGGGAGCACAAGCATTTAGAAGTGAATTTGGGGGAAATGCAATGTTGTGGTTATTACTGATTGGTTTTGTATGGCATGGATTTGGGTAGGAGCTGGAATTCATGGATTGGTGTCTAGGCTGGAGTATCCCTGAGCCAAACAGGCCACAAGGGAGGGAGGGCAGAGAGAGTGTGAATAAAATCCAGGAGAAGACAGACTAAGGCATCTCCACTCTTGGGGAGGCTTTCAGCTCTGCTGCCTGAGTGGCAGTGCCGGGGCCATCCCCCTTTCATCCTCCTGCTCCTAAGGGAGCAGCACAGGCAACAGTCCTGGAAACTGGGAATGGAATGGAGGAGACAGGGCTCCTGGGCTCCACCTAACCACAACTTGTTCCCAGGCACAGAGCTTACCCTGAGTTATTTGTCTTTTGCCGGGTTTCAGACAAGCTCTGAGAAGGTTTAAGAGCTCAGTCTATGAGGATGTCATCCTGCTTGTGGAATCCTCTGTAAACTCAAGCATCATTCCACAGCACAGTTATAAAATGTTCAGATCTGCACCCTGAGGACCATTTGCAAATGACAATTGTGATTTGTGAATACCAGATAACGTTACTGCTCTGATTCACTCCCTGCACCTGCTACGTACAAATGTGTAGAAATAAATGTTTTAATACATCTTTTAATCTTTTGGCACAACGTAGCACCCATCTTTTGAAGAGAAAGATTTTAAATGCCCCACTTGCATGACTGAGAGAAGATGGTTTTCAAGAGAACTCAGGGAGTTAAAAGGCAAGCTTTCAGGAGCATTTTGTCCTTCACAGCTTCCACCAGGGAAGCAAACCCATTCTTTTTTTGTGGAAAGTCAAAGCTGGGGAAGGCAGCTTTTGGGGAATCTCATTGAGAAGTCCTGATTTTAAGAGGTGCTGAGTGATGCAGCTGCTCCCCATGGTGTCAGAACAGTGCATGGAAATGGTGTAAGTGGGGACTGGATGTCCAGGAAGAGACACAAATCCCTGGAGGCACCTCTCCATATCTTTAGGTACCTAAATACCTTTAACCATCTGGCTGGTGTCAATACAGTCCAATGAAATATTAGGCAGGTGTAGTAGGTAGGTGATTTGATTTTAGTTAGTGTCAGAAATCACAGACAATCTGATTTCAGATCATGTATTTTTTAGCTATTTTCAGCGGATCTTTTTTATTTGACTTTTATTTTGAAGCTCCTGATTTTAGGCTGTTATTTTAAACTTCTCTCAGCTGGTGACTCTGATTGCTTTTCAAACCTTCTATTTTCCAACCTTTGTACTCTTATGCATGAATCCAGGCCAAGTTCCCTCCTCCTGTTCGCTTTCCAGTGTCTTTGAGCTTTAAAGTAAGCAAAATGAAGTTTGGGGCTGCTGGGGCTGGGAACCTTGGAAGACACCGAGATGAGTTTCTTTTGTTAATTTTTTTAATTGGCTTTTCTACACTGGATGAGCCATCATCCATGTGGTTTGCTCCCTACACCCATACCTTGTTTAGCTGAGCACAATTAAAATACAATGTGCATAAGATTTTTGCCTGCAAAGCAAAGGTGGATGCTGTCACATAACAAGAAGAAATTAAGAAGGGAGCAAATTTTACAGCTCTCCTGTGATCATTGTTCAAAGGAGAATTCTCATGAAATGAGAACGAAAATCTAATTGATGGCCTGATTCTCCATGGCTGTGCAGCCACCCTTCCCTTGTCTGCTTCTAATAAATGCTCTCTGCCTTCACCCCCACATAAGCAAGAAAAATCCGTGTGACCAGAGAGGGAGACCTTTAAGAAAAGACCAATATTTGCATATCTATTATGGCTATACTCAGTGTTATACTTGTTTCATTAAAATTTCTATTTGGATAATATGTAAGGTCAATACTGTCACTGTTCTGGAAAATTCATTTATTTTAAAATTAAAGCTAAGCACAGCAAGTACGATTCTCCCCATGCTTCCACCTGAATAAATCCACTGAGCTTGACAGGGTCAGTAAGTAAAAGCAGAATTGGGCCCAATGTGTTTAGAGATGAGGGTCTGTGGGGGAGAAAAACAGGCTAATTACATGGATCCTAATTTTCAAGGTAAATCACTTGTTACAGGTGCTCTGTGCTCCTGCTTTTTGATATTCAAGGGATGGTTATTATTTCAGCTGGGTGCCTACTGAGGTCCATTAGCTTTTACACACCAGTTAAGGTTGTCAATTGCTGGGATTGAATCTACACAAAGAAATACCTGGGATTACTTGAAAATACGATGCTTCCCTAAGGTTTCCAGCTTTCAAACCTCAAGCAGACATTTTCACATGAATTTGTCTGTCAAGAAGGCTGGAATTATCCCAGAAGAGGAAGGGGATCACTGCTCTTGAAGTCAGGTGTCAGTGGGTCTCCTGGTCTGGTTTTGGGTCATTAATGTTTTTTTAGGGCCTGTGCCTTGTCTGGTTTTAGTATTTCCAGAGTCTGGGCTCTTTTGTGTGGTCAGTTGCTGTTCACAACTATTGTTTAACAATCCTTAAAATGGCATCTGGTTCAGTCCTCCGAAATCAGGGAAGTAGAAGAAATGATCTAGGACAGCTACTCTGGAAGTCACCTTCAAAGTCTCACAATAATATATTAAAAGCAAAACCTATTTTCAACGTGCACCAAGGGAAATCGTGTATTAAGGTGGATCTGTTTTAATTTTAACATTTCTGGTGTAAAATCGAAGCTTTTTAAAGGCTTCATTTTGTATACAGGAAACTTCTGTGTATCTATTCAGTCCTACTGAAATCACAAATCTGTTTGTTAAATGATCATGTTTATTAAATATCCATAAACTGGTTACCTTCACTTTCACCCTTAAGGCTTGAAAGCATCAGATGGTGTCTGTTACCCTTTTCCAAGGTGTTAGTGGTCTCTTATATGTCAGATGAGCTCAGTGGCTTTAATCCCTGTCCCAGATGTGCACAGCACAAAGAGCAGGATCTCAAGCAATAATCTCTATGTCAGTCTCCACAGACAGAGACAGGACTACTCTCACCCAGGGGAGAAAGAGCCTTTCTTGTCAGCAAAGGTTTTTCCTCCAGCAGAAAAGGAGTATTTGCATTAGTGCTTACAGTGTGTGGTCCTTTCTCCAGGTGTATTTCTGAAAATTAATTTCATTTGTAGATGAGAGCCTGGATGAAGTGGAAGTCTGCCACAAAGAAATGTCTAAACCCACCTTTTTCATTCAGCTCCGGATCCTGTGTAGTGTGCTGGTAGTAGGATAAAATTACTGTTTTATGGGAGACTGGATCCCGAAGGTGGATTCATCCCGCTGAATTTCGGCATATAGGAGTTAGCTGGAGGTACCCTTCAGAGTTATGAGAAAGAACTGGTTTCTCCAAACAGTGAATCAGTGGCAGAGGAATTTTCTTTCAGAGTCTGTGGCAACTTTAACTTTTAGACACTCAGAGTTAGGCCATGCAAATGCCACCTTGCCGGATAGAAAAGAGGAGCTGAAGAATCCCAAATCCACAGCTTGATTGCTGGACTCTCTTCCCTTATTAAATCCCTGATCTATTAATGAAACATAGATGTGTAAATAGCTTCATGCATGATGTTATTTTGGGGATCCTGGGAATGCAGAAGGTTTAGAATGAGTAACCCATGGTGGCTTTAGCTGCTACACTCAGAAAAGCCACAAGGGCAGTGCTCAGCACCCCGGGTAGGTTCTGCAAAGAAGCCCAAAGCAGCAGAAACTTGCACCCTGCCAGTTTTTCTGTGCTGTAGAAAACATGGACTGGTCTTCTTTACATGAGGTTGTGCTGAAGATGAGCCAAAGGTCATCACTGTGAAGGCAGAGGATTTGTGAAAATTCAGATCTCTGCTCAGATCTTGTAATCACAACTCAACAGTTGTGAAACTCAAGGCCAGAAACGCCTGCTCCAATTGTGTTTCAAATGTTATAATTTTAATGCTAAATGTTGGCTGAATGTAGACAGCAAAAGTACAGAAAATCAAACATTTGCTACTGATCCAGAATCAGGCAACGCTTCTATTAGAGACATGGAATTATTCCTATCAGAAAAAAGATTAAATTGGACAGCATTTCAGCAATCACCGGTGTATATATGTATTTATCATCTCATTAGAAATGATTAAAGTGGGGTTTTTTTAGCTTAGTAAATGCCAAGATCTAAGAGAAGCCTGAATGATGGTAAAATGAAATCATCACTTGAACATCAGTGAGCAGGAGTTGTTAAAATTGTCATTTCTTTCCAGTGCTTCACCCATGAGTTGATAAATCCGATCTTATCATTGTAGCAACCAGTGTTATCACAGGGGAATAGAAAGGAACACCTGGACAGAGAAAATCCATGGCATTGACCTGGGGAGGCCAAACTGTGATGCTGGCCAGGACTAGGAGAGAGGGGGTGAAGGAGGCTAAAGGCCAGATTGGAATCCTGGTCGGATAAATCAAGCTCAGAGGGAGACTGAGGGACTCATGAGGATTCCTAACCCTGGCAGCAAAGGGATTCTGTAAGCTGCACCTTGATCGTTCTTCTGGGCTGGGAGATGAAGACTTTGCTGATTAGGATATAGGGACAACAGCACTGCAAAAAGTTCCAGATGATTGCAAGACTAAGCCTTGCTGCAGGGAAAACATGTGGTAATATTCATTGGAAAAGGAGAGGTGACAGAAGTGAGGTGTCAGTCCTCAAGCAGTGTGGTGGGGAAGGTGCATGGCAAGAGGTGCAGGGACGTGGGGTGTGAGACAGAGAACCCTGCAAACGGAAGCACACACTGCAAAGGGGTAGCCCCTGCTGTTTTGAAAGAAGAGTATTAGTCAAATAAATGCAACTTTCTGCCTGGCACTAATGAAGCAGATTAATAAGGCTACTGGAGCCCATATGGCCATGGAGATTCCCTTAGCCTAAATATTGCTAATGAATGTTTTCAGAAAGTGGTGTTTACACTCAGACATTTTTCACCCTCAGAGTGGCCTCGTACGTGAGGTAACTGCAGTGTTTATCCTCATGCATCGGATGCATCATCCCTCTGTGAAACAAGTGCTGTTCCCACTTCACAGAAAGGAAAAGCGAACCAGAAGAGCAAAGACCAACATTTGCAAAATCCACCTCTTACATCAGGCCTTGATTTTTAATAATCTCTGAGAGTATTAAAAATAAGCCAAATTTTAAACTAGAATGAGGCCATGAAGAGCGTCAAGAGTAGCACAGGGGTTAGAGTGCAGTGTCCTGGCATCAGTTCTTTGTGCCACCGTGGGTGTTGCTGAAGAAGTTATTTGGCTTCTGCTTATTAGAGCCAGCTCTGCTGCAGGCTGGGACTGCCCAACAGCTGGTGCCCGTCCCCACAGCGGCAGAGGCCTTCCCCCTAAACATCCATCGGCAAACAAATAACTCCTAACCTTACCCCAAATGGTTCAGTGGCAGGACTCCAGCACAGGCCGTGGAAGTTGCACATCTGTTTAACTCTGTGAGCTGGATGGGTTTGACCTCCTGACACACTGGCTGTTTTTCTCGCCCAGTGCTGCTGGTGTCCTAAAGGGAGGCCAGTCACATTTAAGTTCAAGATTACAGCCCAGCTGCTCAGGTTCAGGTGTAAAACCAGAGCAGTTTCTCTAAAGGAGATTCAGTCAGCTGCTTGTTTGCTGCACAAACATATCCACAACCATAACAGGACCGCCAGCTCCAGGCAGCACTAGGAGCCTTTGTTCTCCTTTCTCCTCTCACGGGTTTCTCAGCTCTCTGTCTTCACATTCTTCCCTGTCATTTTGATCTCTGTGTCCCTACATAGCCCTGGGCCAGACAAGAATTTTTTTTTCATTTGTTCTCTAGAAATGGCAAACATTAAGCTCTAAATGCCTCTGAAAATAAGTCAGTTGTTATCTTTCCTTAAAGATTTCTAAAAGTTGTCTTCAGCTGTGCAGTTTAGATTGAGCATGTGCTGCATATTCAATCTCTATTTCCTATTAGCTGACTTTCCATGTAATGCTGCTTTGTTGGATTTTCCATGGAGTGAGCTGTTGGCTGGACCCAATTCCCTGCCACAGCATTCGTGTCTGAGGTGGTGAAGTGGCTGTAAACATGAACACTCTTCTGTTGTGTTTGTGAGTGTAAATGCATGTTTAAAGACAGGTTACTTTGGAAAACCAGACTCAAAGTACATGTTTATCCTGAAATATAAAGGACAATTGAGCTCAACACCAGCACCTAAATATCTGTGTGTTAATGCTTTTATGTGCACGTGCACATGTGTGTCCTGTGCTGGAATAACTCAGAAATACACCTAAAATCATACACCATCAATGTGAAGGGCAAGGTAAGAGCAAAACCAGTTGCATCCCCCGTCTCCAAGGCAGTTACCCTGTGGAAAGAGGCAGACCAGCACAGCAGGTAGCAAATGTCTTTTTCCAGGGCATGGAAGTGACTGGTGTGTAGGCAGACATGAAGGAAAAGCCCTGCATTACTTTTATTGTCAGTCTGCCTGTCAGACTCCCTTGTTAGGCAGGACCAGGAGGATGGAAAATAGACCAATATTTAATTTCTTTTTGTGTCTGTGTGTGAAGGCAGCAATTCTGAGAAGGGGCATTTTACAAAAATGTACTTGGTTGTGTCCAAAGTTAAACGTACAAGGCTAAGATGACCCTACACAGGGCAGTACAAAGGGGAAAGAGAAAGTTATCCCTTCTTAACCCCGAGCTGAGGGATCTGTTCCTTCCGTTCTCATCTGTGTTTGAGCCCTTCCATGGGGCTGCCTTACTTATTCCTGGGGGGGGAGTGTCCTCCAAGCTTGATTCCTTGCTGCACCTCGTGTAGGGCAGCTGAAAGTGAAAGAACATTAAAGCAACAGGCAGGAGAAAAGAGAATGAGAGCAGGTGCTGTGTGTGGATTCCCCATCCACTTTCACATTGCTAAAGGACGAAAGAGAGAGAGGAAAGGGGAATCCTCCAACTGTAACAGCTGCTGGACGAAGACCACTTGCTTTTCCCTGATGCTCACAAATGTAACTTCTCTTTCATGTCAAACTAATGTTCCCCTTGAGCAGGGTGACAAGGACAACAGCACCCACATCATGGGAAGATTGCCCAGGAAGCACAAGCTCTTGGATGGGAAGTGATGCTGTGGTGGCATTGCTGCTTTGTGTGTGTGGCCCTCAGCTGATCCAGGATTGTGAGAGTCTCCCTGAGTCCCATGGACAGGCTGAGAAAAAAAAACATTTTATCATGAAATTATATATGACAGAGGTGGGTTGAATTACCATCCCCCAGTGGATGAGAGCTCTAGGATAGGAATGGACACCACCTCTCAGCTGTTCATTATTGCAAAGGTTCCTCCCTGTGTCTGTCACACAGCTGAGGCTGGACATTGGTAGTTCCAGTTGCTGGCAGTGTTTCCACAGCAGACTTAATTCTTTGCTTAGTTCCCACTTAAGGCAGTTCTTGGACTTTTGGTGCTTTTGGTTTTCTGTGGTGAATGGTGAATGCATCTTTCTAAGAAGCTTTTCTTTTAAAGATGGACAGTAAAGCAAAATAAAAAGCCTTTTACATCACTTATACACAGTGGATAAAGCATTTCTGCCAATTTATATATATATATATAAATAGCAGAGTTCTCTTTTGTCAATTTCCCCTGTATCTTAAAAAAAATGATATCAATTTGTCTCTTTCAGGCAGGGTTGCCTGAACAGTAGGTTTATTTACATTTAGCATTTCACTGCTGGCAAGAAGTGGTTTCATGTTAAGCATTTGACCATTTGACCAGCAGATTTTGCTGCCACCATTTAAAAAGAGGTGAACATAATTAAAAAACCCTCCCAAGTTTAAAATGGACAATAAATATAGGTAAGATCTTGCACAGGGGAATCAGACTGCCCAGTGCACACCTACTCAGCTGGGTGCCCTGGTCACAGGTACTGGGTTTGTATCTGGTGGTATCCCAGCGTGCTGTGGAATTTGAATTCTTCCCTTCGCACAGCATGGACAAGCTCTCGTTTTACTTCAGGCTCTTTTGCAAAGGAAAATGGCCCTGCTGGAAACTAATCAACATAATTTTTTTACTCTTCACAGAGGTCTATTAGCAATCATTGCTGCGGTCTGAGGCTATAAATGGGGACAAGCATATTCCTAAATTCAAACCCAGAAATGTTTTGTATTTTCTATAAAATATTCTTGCCTGGGCTTGTGTCTGGCCAGCCTCTTTTGGGGCTTTTTGTGTTTTCTCTTTCCCCTAGATGCTGTAGCTGGCTGTCAGATGGGGAGATGCTGCTGAGAATATTGAAAAAGCTCAAATGAGAATGAATAGGAAAACACAAACTCTAATGTCACTGCTCTTACAGAAACCCTGCACAGCCTCTTCCTATAGATGTGCACAGCAAACAAATATTAGTTTTATTAAATGAGACACAGTTTTTATCCTGCCTGCCAGTGGAGAAGACAATAATTGTTTTCACCATACAAAGACAGCCACAGATTTTAGGGTGTAAAATCCCACTGGATACAAAGTGCTGCAGATTTATCATGACTAAGCTAAGCAAAGCTGTTCTTAGTGCAGACTTTATCAAGTTGTAGCTCTACAGAAATTTAGTTGTCCCAAAGGTTACAACTAAAGGACTGGTTTGTGTTAAGGGTAAACAAGCAACTCATTTATAGAGTAAGAGTGCAACCTCAGTGATTTGCCAAACCCCATGAGGGAATTCTATGGAGTAAGGGTGTGTGGTGTTACATTCCCAGGTGACTGCAGAAACCACTGCTCAGATTTTCTATTGAGTATTTTCTATTGAGTATTTGTGTTGAGTATTTGTGTTGAGAGAAGTTTACTTAATTGATAAACACAAATTTGGCTAAAATTTCTCTGGGTCTCAAAGGGAAGACATTTGGTGTCCATCCCTTGCTCTGGTTTCTCCGAGAGCCTGGGGATGGAGGCTGTGGTGTCCTCCCACGCCTGCAGTCAAACTGCATCACTGCCCATTTGGGTAGGATTTAAACCTAAAATGAGTGTGAAAAATTTAAATTCTCATGTATTACAAGAGCTTGCCCGTTTATCAGAATAAAAATGATAAGGACCATTAATTTGTGCATATGTAAATCAGGCGGTGGAGAGGCCTTGCTGATCACCAGCAGTAGCACGCGATGTGCTCCATGGCAGCCATGCCAAGGATGAAATGTGTTGATTGCCTCCAGGGTTAACCCTGCAGCTTTCATGCGGTGCACAAGCAGCTTGTTCTGCTCACCATGTGGCTCTGGAGCACAGGCAGCAAAGGTCACACGAGCAATCAAGATCAGCAGATCCCTCCTCAGGTAGGGACCCCCGTGGCTGCAGGATTAGCTGCTGAGTCTGAGCTAACTTGGAATACACATTTGCTTTTCGATGTCCTGACTGTGTTAGAGATGTTTTTTAATTCATTAATCCGTGTCCGTATTTCCATGAACATGGACAATGCTTGCTGTTTCTTGGTGTTTGTCTGGGTTTCGTCCTTGCTGGGTTTTTTGAGGAATGAAAACAGGAGGAATTAAAAGGTTAGATTGTTCTGATAACGTGTCTCCCTGCAGGAGTGAGGCATAAGCTGACAGGCTGCTTTGAGAGCTTTGCTGATGGCATGACTTTAGGAAGAATTCTCTGAGAAAACTAACAGGAAGCATCTGCAATTATATGTTTTTTTTTTTTAATGTAACCAAAATTTTCTAAAATATTTGGTGTTTTAGAGACATAAATTTGTTTGCAGTTTAGAGGAGCTGAACATCTGACCCCCTTACATCATATCTGGAATTTTGTACATGAATTTCAAGTTGAAATTTAGAGACCAGACAAAATTTTCTCTCTCTTTTTGTCTTTACTATTCCCAAAACAAAGCACATTTGCTTCAGGAGCCCTTGCAACCCCTCAGCACCTGCCCTGCCCAGCCCTGGAACAAGGGGCAGCAGTGCATCCCTGTAGTGCTGTCTCCAAGGCAGAGATTTGTCAGGAGAAGCCACTGACCTCCTTGTTTCCTTAGCCCTGCAGATCCTTGCCCTCTCATTGCTGAGTCTCCCCAGGGAGGTGGGGATGCTGCTGCCTGCCCTGGAGGAAGGAGAGCATTTAATCTCATCATCTGTCCCAGCTGCCATCCCTGCTGAGGCTGGAGAGGAGCTCTGGGAGCTATCCCCAGACAGCAGAGCACAACGTGTCCATTCCAGAGCATCCTCTAAATGAATCCTCAACATTTTCATTAGAGACACTCCTGCTGGACAATCATGGATTGTGACTCTTCCACGTTTTCCCACAGGCAGAGAGCTTGTGTAAAATCTGACTGACATTTAAAAATGCCAACAATCTTATTAATTCCTCAGTTCAAGAAGTGTTTCTCAGGGCTTTTTGTGTACCGGTTGGAGGGCAGGAGGGTGATGAAGCACACTGCCAGAACCAAGCTCTTCACACAAACACGGCACTCCTTTAAAACTGTGTTTACCATGGAGCTTGTGACTAACTGGGGAATGCACCTGTGAAGGTTAAGGCAGCTGGTGAGAGCTACAGAAAACCCCACTCTGTCCCATGACTGACCTCTTTCTGCCTCGAGAAGAGCCCCTTCTGCAGGAATGGAGATTTCTGTGTGTCTGCTAGCACAGAGATCTGCTGCTGCGCTTCCTCAGCAGCAGGGCACTAATGCAGGCTGCTGTCCACCAGTAATCCACATGGAATTGCTAATGCCTGCCTTTATTCCAGGATCCCACTACAATCAGACCAGGGGACCGTGTGCACCAGGGCTTTTCCCTGCTGCAGGATTGCCTGCTCCTTGTCACTCCTTTCTCTCCGGGAGGAGAGCTCGATGGTGACTCACACCACTGGTTTTCCCAGTTAAATAACTGGGATCAGTTATGTTTGCTCTGTGCCACATCTACATCTATTTTGATGTCAAATTTGCTGTTCTGGATTGGAAATCCTTCTCAGTGGTTGGTACAGATGTTGTTTTGTTGGATGTAAATCTACTCATGTGCTGCACGTACTGAATCAGAGCCAAGGTTACTTCCCTTTTAAATCTCCAGTGACCACCTAGTAAATAACAGCTCTTGAAATCCTGAGTCTGTTAGCAGAAAAAACAGCTGTGGATCACTCCAAAAGGAATGACTCATTGCAGTGAGGTTAGCAGGGAAGAGAGGGAAGAGGGTTCTGCAGTCGGTTGATTGGGTTTATTAATGCAACAGCTACTTCTGCATTAGCAATTCTATTTGGTGTGTGGTGACTGAGAAAATCAGATGCCTTCCCGTTCCTGCCATTGGCATAGAGCTCCTTTTTGTTGAAAATAGGAGGGATATATAAAATTATCCCAGGGTAGGAGGTTATGCATGCATTAAGGTGACAGCCATGGGTGCTGGCCACTAATTGTGAAGCCACGGTGGGTTAGAGCAAGGTCTTAAATCCTGCTGTTGAGAGCTTTTATTCTTTGACCTGACTCACTGCAGGGGAATGGGTTTCAATTTGGAATAAATTTTGACCCAAATAATTGAAAGTTAATCTCACTTCATTTTACATAATGCTTTATGATAATGCAATTGTAGCATGTTTAGTGTGGGGCACAGAGGGCAACAGTCTACAGAGGCTGACATTTCGCATCAAGAAACAAAAAGAGGTCCTGAGTTTATCTAATCAAACTGATAGCAGCAGTTGAGAAGATTAACCTTTCTAATAATGACTTCCCCTCTTTTATGTATTTTGTGGCGGTGGTCACTTACAGGTATTAATTTGTGACACTCAACAATTACATTCTGTGCAGTGTGGTAAATGTGAGCTGAACAGTTTACTGGGTCAAGCAAAAGCAGAAGAGATCAAACCAAACAGGGTAAAAAAAAATGAACTCTAACAGAATAAGTGTATTGCAGGTCAAGTGCTGCTTGAATGAAGCAATGCTCAGTGAAAGTTGCTGGATAAAAAATACTTTCCTTCTTGGGGAGTTATCAGAAAATATGCACTCAGTGAACCAGAAAACTGTGAAATTATTTAATAAAATTAATCCTTGGCTGTGAATAGGAAAAATGTCAGATTTATTTTGCATCTAGATTTCCATCCCAGCAAGTATAAATTTATCCCTGGATTCTTTTGTCCCGATTTTAACATTTGCTCTGTTGTATTGAATACAGTCCTATACCCAGTCCATGTTTTCATAGTAAGTGTCAAGTTAGCATAAAAAAAATAAGGAAACAATGTGTTTTCAAGCAGAATTTAAAACCACAGTACTCATGTTTAGCTTACTTTCAGGTCTAAGACAAATAATTTCATTACATATCCTTATACATCTGATATTTGTTTTCTTTTATTTGCCAGCACAACCTCATGTTCCTTGATCTGGGAGATAAAGACATTAATTTCCCACATCCCTACCAAGGTTTCCTAAAGGAGTATTCTCTCTAACTCGTATTGGAAAGTGGAACTTTTCACACCAGTTGATGCTGTTTTGCCCAGCTCCATCTTCTGCTTCCCTTTCAGCCATGGCATTTTTTACTCCTGTCCTACCCTTCCCAGAACCAAGGATTCAGTGGACTGGCCTGCTTTTATCTCCACATCCCATGTCTCGGCCTCCCCAGGCCACCACCTGTAAGAAAGCAGCTTCCTGCTCCCTTTGGCAGCACATCCAAAGGATAAGGGACTTTTTCCTTAACTGCAGCTCGTTCTTCCGCAGTATTTTCCTTGTCAGCAGCCAGAGCAGTTGCAGTAAGGAGCACATGGACGGACCTCGCCTCCCCAGTGACAGAAAGTGATGCCTTGCCCCTTCCTGGGTCAGGGTGCCTTGCTCTTGTCAAGCAGTGTCACCCCCTTAACGAGCCGCGCACGGCCGGCGTGGCCTCCCTGCCAGTGCTGAGTGCGCTGGGTCCAAGGGGACACTCTTGTTTTGGGGACAGGCAGGACTGAAGGACTGGCAGCTTCCAGCCCCATTAACTCCTCTCAGAGCCCCGTGCTGAGCTGAGCTGAGCTGTGTGCACGGCTGGAATCAGAGCTCCAGAGGAGCTGCCATGGTCAGTGTTGCCTCTGATGCGCTGCTGGAGCAGCCACTTTGAATGTTTGTGTTCTCTGTCCCAGCTCAAACGGCTCCCATTAAAATCCTCCTTTGAGCTCTCCTCTGCTTCATTTTCTCTGGGTTTCAGTCAATGTCAAAACACTCCTTGAACGAACAGAACTAGGACAGAATGGGAAGGGCACCATTTCTCTGCCTTCATAGGAGTAGTTTGGGACCGAAATCATCAGTGCTCTTTGAAAGCTGAGTTATTTCCATGAGGGTGCCTTAGGAGTGCAAAATGTTATTAGAATATGCATTATTATTTTGAATTTCGCCTGTCACTACTGACATCAGTGACAGGAAAGGGCACTACACTGGAAATATGATCTGTTCACCTTTCCCCAACATGATGCAGCACAAAGACAGGTGATTGTTACACTCTGTTCTTACTTGGTAGCTCGGTCCCAAAGGATATTGTATTGCTGGATGACATTGTGCTGCAGTGTCTGTGCCTGATTTTATTTTGAGTAAGTCATACCTCTTTATACATAGATAATGAACCCACCGTGCACCTGGCACAGGCTGAGCAGTGTTATTGAAAACAGCAGAGTCTGAGCATGCCTGAAAGTGAAGTTCTCTCATAAGTATAAGCTGCAAACCCTTATTCAACATTAAATCAAATCAATGTTAATTTGTGAACTAATTAGCATTTCAGGCTTGGGGTTTTTTTCAGCAGTGTGGTGATTTTGTATATAATGCTATGTGATTGTACCGAAGTACATAATTATGGAGCTGAATACATTGTCTCCTGCTGACATGTTGCAAAAGGAGTTTCTTTCAGCAAAGGATGCTCACTACATCTGAATTAAAATACAGACCCACAGCCAAGCCCATGCATGGACCCATAGCTGGGGCAATATCAGAATTTAGGGGTCTTGTTGAAAAAACAGGCTGAAAATATATTAACTGAGTATCCTCATTCCCATTTCTGCTATATTTCGATGAGGTAATGGCAAGATATCCTTTGGTGTGAGACAGATGATGAGACAGGTATTCTGAGTGGGGAACATGCATCAAAGAGAACTGAGTGGTTTAAGGAGATTTTTTTTAAAACTCTGAAGTCTTGACTGCTGGAGTACAGGAACTGTCAGTACTTGCTCAGCTCAATGTTCATTTTCACCCAGAATCCTCTCCCTGGCAGCAGGCAGCACCAGGCAGCCAGAGATTGTGTCAGGAATCTTGTAATGGCTGTCTCTCTTAAGGAAAAACTGATGGAAGTCTCCTCTACATTTACCTGTATTTACCCAGCAACAAGAACTTTAATTTAAATACTATTACCCACACTCTAGTTTGCTTTAAAAACAGTTTTAATAATATTTATGTCCTTTGTTATCTTCGATGACACTGATTTTGCTAAAGTAAAATGGTTAAGATAAAAGCCTCTTTCTTACCACAGTGCAGAACACACAATCTGCCCTGACAGGGCAACACTGCACCCATCTAATGTAAATATATGAGATAGTAACACAGCATCTCTTATGCCTACAGTTTGTAACCCTGTGTGAAAAAAACCCCCAACATTTAAATTGTAAAAGGTTTTGCAAAATTGCAGTCAAGCATGTGCACATAATTCCCTACAGGATCTCTGAGTCGATCAGCAAAATTTCACATCCCCAGAAAACTTTTGTCCAGGTGAGAACTCCTGCTCAGCTGCCCACAGGAGACAAACTATGACTGATTGTGGTGCTGGGACTCACTGGTCTCCTCCTCCTGGCTTTGCCTTGATGGGGGTGAGTGTGGGGCTGTCAGAGGCTGTTTTGCATGTTTGCCCTTTTTGACTGACGGGCTATTCTTGCACCAGACCGACTCAGACTGAATTGCACAGAACCATGATTCACACCCTTCTTTATTAATTGAGGAATTAAAAGTCAGATGTGCTGGAATTTAAATGGTCATGTTCAGCTGTCTGGGTTTGACTCTGGAGGAGCTGACTGTGACATGTCATCCTCCCAAGCTGTTGTTTTGGCTCTCTTTGTGGGCTGTTTTTTCTGAGGTCTGCTTCCTGCCTAGAGCTGGGGATGGTTGCAATTGGAAAGGCTGGAGACTTAAATTTTCGGTCTGGTGTTCCAGGAAAGTGAGGCATTTTAGATCTCTCTGTATACTTAACCTCTTGGTCATTCTTTTGAAGGCCTCAGCTAATTTCAGCCAAATCTGACAGGCCATTAAGTTCTCTCAGATCTCATACAGGTAACAGGCTAAATTGATTCTCAGCCCTGGGAAATAGTTATAGACTGAGATTCCAAAGGTCCTGACTGACTCACCTGAGAGGTGCTGGAAGTCCTGTGTCTGGATATTAGCTTTCTTCAAGTCTTGCCTGTGAGATTGAGTTACCTGAACAATCAAACAAAGTAGTTGTGACAGTACAGCCAACTCATTCTCTTCTGCTCTTCAGTCCAGAAAATCTTGTACCTTCACATGATTCATCTGCACCCACCAAATCTAGTAACTTTGGCCTTATGGTAAGATAAACACCCAAACATATTTATTTATTAAACCTGCCCTTCCCCTAAACCACTCAATGATTTATCTCTATTAAAATTTAATGAAATTTTGTGAATCTCAGCCCACCTTTTAAGAGCAGTCATGTTACTTCTGAAAATCTGCATTATTAGATGCAAACTGGATGGGAGGAGAATTTTCGGTTTTTACCATGACTTTCTTATATTTATATGTTTTCAGGCCCTTAAAGGGTTTAATATTTCTCCCAGTTGCATTTTATGATTGATTGTACACAGTGCAAACACCCAAACATGCCCATATTTTCAATGCAAACAGCAGAAATTTGGACTATTTAGAAAAACACAATTGAGCCCAAGAACCACAATAATTATATCCCTAGTTATTTTGAGACAGAGAAAATACTTCAATCCACACTCTGTGTTTATATGCTAAAAATGTTTCTTCTTGTCTGAAGTAGCAAATTTACCTCAGGGAGCTTTATTTTTGGTTACACACTTAATGCAGAACATTATTTGCATCGCAGAAAGATCACATCTTCCCCTTGCCTATTTCAGGTTTTCCATACCAAACCTCAGGCTTTCCTATTATTTGTAAAATTGCTTTTGTTTCCAGTTGGGATCAGATGTAGAAATGGAAAGATCAGTGCATATTAGAATTTGTAGCTAGGGGAGAATTCTGCTCCAAGTGCTGAGTGTTAAACTGTGGCGGAGAGAAGGGGATGCACAAGACAAAGGAAAGGGTTTAGAACAGGTTTTTTGGAAATCTGATTGATATTACCCTGCAAAAGAACAGGAGATGAGGACAGGAGGAGTGAGGTATTAAAGCAAGGAAAGTCAAGTATATTCATAATCATGCTGCCCACGATTTTATACTTCCTAAATTTTGAGGTGAGCGATCTTGCCTATTTGGGAAGAAAGGTGGCACTCGCTTATCAATTAATTAGGAACCCTCAGGACATATTCCAGGGAGAAGGTGCAGAGAAAATGTTCATTTTTAGGTATTTGTGGAGAAATTGCAAGAATGTTTCAGATTGTGAGGCCAACACCAATCTGCTTAGGCATTTCCCTGGCATCTCCCTATTTGCAGTGAATTTATAAATGAATTATTAAATGCACTCTACTGTTATTAGGAATATATTTTAAAAAAAATTAGGCAAATATTACAAGATCAGAGCAACTCTAGAGATAAGGTCTGTTCCAATTTCTAGCAGCAGCCGCAATATCAAAGGGGTTAATTTAGATCATCAAGGTTTCATCTCCTTGCCCTCTAAGGTCTGATTCATAAAGCTGAAGAGATGAATTCCGAAATTTCCAGAGACAAATGGGGGAGAAAATCAAGATATATGAAAAAGGAGGGTGGAAAATTAAGTTTTGTCTTAGTGTATGTGGTTACCAAGCAGGGCTTGAAATTCACTTATATTCTTGTGCGGATAAGGTGGTGAGATGTTTCCCTCATATCCTGGGCCAATTCTCAATATCGAAAGAGATCAATGATCCATTTAGTCTCCATCACTGGCTAATGCTGGGGAGAAACGCAGAAATCCTTGATGATGCATTTAACAGCTTAAAACTAGAGATGAGATTGTTTCCAGCCAGTCTTTGTCTTCTGCTCCTAAAATACAAACACTAATCAGTCACTATTGTACTGCTGGTTTAGCTCATGTATTTGTGCATGAAGTCAACACTAAACTCCTTGCTGATCTTTTCTGTGTACCCTGCTCTGCTCTCAGTATCCCACACGCTCCAATTCAGCAGGTTAATTGAACACGGTTTAACTACCGCTGTCTTTAGCTGAACACCATCTTTCTATTAACCTTAATTTAGTTTTGCTCCAAACAAGCTTTTGAATCTTTATGAGGAAAAAACCAAACCAAACAAAACCCATAGAAACAAAAAAAAATAAAACACACACACACAAAAAAACCCCAGCCAAGATTGGTGTCATTCTAAACCATCCAGCTCAGAGAGTAGAGGTGTGATAGACAGTTATACCTAAATCTTCTTCTAAACAGATGTGCCTTGTTGTGGAGATCACTGGATACAGTCCTGCTCCCTAAAGCTCTGGAGACCCATGGAGTCTGGGAGGAGATTTTTGAAACACTAATTTTAAGGAGGGCTATGATAAGTCACTGCTGTAGAGAGAAAGCCATCTCTTCCCCGTGTCCCTGGTGGGAAGGATGTGGGGAATGGTGCTGGGCTTAAATATCCATTGTTTGGATACAAATTCCATATAAACCAAGAAGATAATCAAGAACCCAACACTTAGCAGTGATTTCTGTATTTAGGGGCAGCAGAAGAGGTGATCAGAGGAGGAGAGGATTGGACTGATGTTCTTTGATGCGTTTTTACTTGAAATATGAAGGTAGGAGGAGAAAAAGAACATGGTGTTGATTTGAATCAGTTATGAGAAAAGACCAAACCTTTGCACAACACCCTCATGCACCTTGGTTTATGCCTCAAAAATGTTACATAGGCTCTAAGAAAGGACACATTTGAAGAGAAAACGGTGGTTATTCTTTAAATGCAAAATAGGATCCTAATTGAGCAACCAAAGCCTGGCTACATTGTGTCTGGATTAAATTTACAGTGGTTCCAGCAGACAGATAACCCTCTTTCCTTTGGAAACAGCAGACAGCTCAAAACCCAGTGAGAGCCCTGCCTTTTTAATTTTCTTCTGTAAATGCTGATTTCAGTCCTATCTGCTTTATATAACAGTTGCAAGTTTAGACACAAACCCAGAAAATGCCAGTGCTCTTTTTTTTTCTTGATTATGCATGGAAAAAGTCCAGGCTGTTTCTTCCTGCTTGCCTTTTCTAACACAAAGGACAGCAACGAGCTAAATTTCTGCCTAGAGAATTCTCAGCACAGGTGTGCAGGCAGAGGGATAAATCCCCTGAGCAGTGTAGAGGGGAGCAGTCATTACCCAGTTTGAAATGTAGGGCTTTGTTAATTCTCACATTACTGACGTGCCTTAAGTCATCAGCTCAGTTTGGTTTATTAGCAGAATGAATTTCTCTTATTCTGCTCTGGAAACTGCACATTCCCTCAAATTACAAGCATAACTGTGGGGATGGGTGGATATCTCCCTAAGGAGTTGATGAACAGGAATGATAAACTGCAGCAGTGTGTGAGGGAAGTCTCTTCCCTTCAGCTGTACCTTGCCAGTACCTTCAGGAGCCAGGAGTGCCTGGCTCTATCCAGTGGCACAAGTGAGCTGCAGACAGTGGTGTGGGCTCCAGCTGTTGCCTATGGAAATGATGGTCAATAATTGTATTTCTTTTCCAGCTAACATAGGGATGCTCCTTATCCTGAGACACCTCTGTAGGTGCAGGGATCTAAATTACCTTCTTCCCATTCTATTTCTTAGATCTTGAAGAAATAAAATCAGAAGAGAGGTCTGTAACGTATTAAGGGAGGAATGCAGACACAGAGAAACCAGGATTAAGTTCTGATAGCATCAAAGTCAGTTATCTTTTTGCATTTGCCTTTTTATTGTATGTCTGTGAATCCACATGGTTTCGTAAATTTTCCCTTCCTGATGCATATCTCTTTGTTCCTTGAGAAAAAACCAGCTGAGGATGTCTGTATTGTTGTATTGACCTCATCAAATTCAGCCCACAGCCTTTAGGAACTTAAAACAGAAAGTCGTGGAGCACCTGCACAGATTCTTGTTTACTTCATAAAAGCTTATGGGTTTAGTAAGAAATGTTGTCCTGGTTTATTTCTGAGCTTTCTGAAACAGTCCTTGCAGAGGGAAGACTGTTCAATGTGCTACGGTTTAAATTAACAAGTTAATCTATAGCTTCTTGCTGAAAGTGAGGGGAAGCAATTACTGCTATGTATTAGATCACTTTAATTTCAGGTATACGTTCAGATATATCTTCATTGGCCCAAAGAAGGACTGGGGTTTGGACAGAGAGAGGCAACAGTGATTAGCCAAAGCAGCCCACGTTTCTTTTCCTCATGAAGTTTAATCAGTCACTCGCTTACATGACATTTTTCAAAAACCCTTCATTACTCTTAAAAGATGCCTGATTCTGTGACAGTCCTGACTGTGTTGTCTATGGCTGCTGCTTTGCAGGCAGGACCATTGATGTGTCATGTCCAAAAAGGTGCCGTTAACAGAAGTCCCAGATTTGGTAGTTTGCTGCCAATATGAAAACGATTGATGGTACAAATCAGTTAAAAAGAGTTTTCCAATTATTCTGTGGCACAGGTGACCTGCCACAACCAACCACAGAGCCCTCTTACACAGAGCAGCTTTGCCATTTGCTTTTTTCTCAAATTTGTTCCTGGCAGGAATGTTTCTTGCCCGGAGTTGTTATAAATTGAGTACTCTGGATTGCTGGGATTTGCCTCACTTGTGGGGTGAGAGTTTGTCAAGGCAGGGCAGAGGCTCCCTCCTACCCCTGGAAAAGCAGGACAGACTGCTGTAGCTGAATATCCCTCCTGCCCCTCCTCTGTGGTGTCTGCAGAATTTCTCAGTGCTGCAGGGCACTTTCAGCTTCGTGTCTGAATGCTGCTGGAGTTGCCACCTCATTTGCCAGACTGGTGACCAGACCTGCATCCCATTATCCTTCCTGGTCCCTTCCCTCACAGCATCCTCAGAGCTCTGCGCTTTCTAATGACCTCCTACTTCTGACCTCCTTTTTGGTCCCAAGGTAAAGTGAGGACAAAGAGAAATTAATGCAGATGAAAATCATTCAAAAAAAAAATTAGAAACTGCTAATGTATGTGGTGGAATAATGCAGTGTGAATTTTTAGGCATTACAAACAGGGAGGGAAATTTGTTTTTTCTTATTCTACTGTTCTGGCAGAGCCATGAGCTACACTGGGTGCAGGGTGTTCCCTGTGGTAACCTGGTGCTCTGTTAGCATATGTCCCCCTCCTCAGACCTCATCAGCAGCTGTACTTTATCTCACTGTGCCACCCCATTCCTGTATCCCACTTACTTGAGGCTGGATTTAGCCATTAATCTATAAATTTCTGGATTTTTTCTGGCTGAGAGAAGAGTCTGTCATAAGAAAATATGAATTATTTAGAAATAGTATTTCAAAAGGGAGCCGGTATAAAGCACCTGTGACTGGGAGAAGACAACAGCCTTCTCCAGCTGCAGTCATTCCTCAGTTTTAGATTTCTCCAGCACACGTGAATCATGGGTTGCACTGTGGCACGAGTCATTTTGAGGTGAGCACCCCAGCTGAGGGGTGTGTGGAGGTGCCTTAGGAGGGGAGCAGGAGTGTTGCATGTTATGGTTATACCTATTTGGAGTCAATCTTAGTGGCTCTTTGGCCATGGAGCCTCCTTTTCCTGCACATCCAGGAGTTAACCGATGCAGAAATGCAGCAAAGCCCACGAAACTGGGAAACAGGAGCTGCCTTCACAGGCAGACACCGGAAATTCCTGGAGGAAACCAGAGGTACAGGTATAGAAGCAAGAGCCTACTTGGAAACACTTTGCCTGCTAATGAAAGGGAAAACAGTGATGAGGGAGTGTGAAGGGGGATTATTACTGAAGCATTCACACCTTTTGCAGAGCTCCTGCTTCTCTATTCAGACTATTTGATGATACGCTGACTCATGGAATTTGCAGAGTTACTCTTTTCCATGGTAGGAAATGAGCAGGTGTGGGGGTTCTTCCTTTTCTTTTTTAACCAACCATTTCCAAAGTTTGGCTTTCTCTCCCTGTAGTAAACACCCTAGTTTTAAATTCAGTAGGGCAAGGCGTCCATCTCCATCTTTTCCCCCTGCCTGTACTGAACAGAGAGCTTTTGGATGCTGAAAGAGATATCTCACAGATTGGAGCTCGCAGCTGGGAATGAGGAGGAGTGATCGGCACCGTGCTATTCTCACATCCCAGTGTGCTTTCTGTAATGTGAGAGGATTATTACTGATGCTCTGCTGGCTCTATTCATTGTTGTGAATGAATTATGCTTTTAAGCTGGGCATTAGCCTAAAAGTACCTCCAGTAACTTAAGTGGGGATTATTATTACTGGTTGTGTTTAGGGTTGTTCTTCAGAGCCCCACAAGAAGGGAGCCCATTGTGCCAAGCTCTGTATGTGAGATGCTCCCTGCCCCAGTCAGGGTCTGTCTAAAACCATATATTTTGGGTGGGGTTGAGGATAAAGCATCCGAATGGGGATTACATACAGCAGAGACTTTTCTGCCAAAGAATGTAAGAAAGACTGACGTCTTCCTCCTGATACTCTGGTTTGTCTAAGGAGAGCATCTGTCCCCTGCCCTGGTCTGGGTTTGTGTTGTGTGGGGAAGAGTCCTTCCACCGAATACTTTAATGCCTGTCTTTATCTGCTCCTACTGGCTGCAGCTTTGTTTGCTCTCCGTGGACTTCCCTGAGATGTCACAGGATTGTGGGGTGAGGGATGGTGGGGCAGCAAAGGCAGTGAGTGCAAGCACCGTGCCAGTCCAGCTCTGTGTTTTTCTCTTCAATTTTGTCATGGAACTTTAATGCTGAACTATTGAGCATTAGAATCTGGAAATGCTATTCACCATAAAGAGCATTTTAAAGAAGAAAGCAAGGAGTCAGTTTACTCAAGGCATTGCCTTTGGATGGCTTATGGGGAGAGCTGTTGGGAGGAAACAACGCAGACGAGTCCATGTGCTTTCTCATTTGCAAAGATTCAGTTGCTGTCTTATTTCTCCCATCATAAAATTGTCTCTCTGAGTTTTCCAGGTGGATGCATCACAGGGGCTGGAATGTAGCCTGACAGGTAGAAATCAAAAGCAGCATGTCTTAGTGATGCTTCGTCAGCTGTGAATAACAAGAAACATTCGGGGGTTTGTTCTGGAAATCCAGATGCCATCCACTGTCAGCTCTCAGCTGCTGCTGCTCTGGGCAAGCCTCGTAATATGTCACAGGCAGAACATTTGCTGTGCCCTGGATTTTGCTCCCACAGACATTTGCCTAATCTGTCTGTGTGGCAGCTCTAAATCAGGTGTCAACTTCTGTCTGAACTGAAATCTCTATTGCCCCTGCAACCCGGCGTCCAGAGGACAATACCGAACATGTTCTGGGGATGATTTGTGCTTAATTCTTAACAACTTAGGTGACTAATTGCATGAAGTCAGAAAGCAAACACCAACCCTCCAGAGCATTATGTTTTTGCATAGTGATGCTGATAAATAGCCCAACAGTGGAGAGGATGAGACCTGCAGCAGCCAGTCAGAGCTTGGGAGTGACCTCCCCACCTCATATGTAAGGGATAACCGGTCCCTTTTCCAGTCACACACCCATTTCCAGCACAGTCTGTGAGCAGGGGTCCAAACTCACTCTATTTGTCTATGTAGGCTTATATATATTCTGAAGTTACTTAGCCTGAATATTTTAGAATGTTTGTTTGATATAGTGATATATGTGAGAATATAGAGATCCATTAATTGGATTTAGAGGTTTATATAAGTGTGCTGCATGCTGCAAACCACACTTGTATCACTGGGTATTAAACTGGGTATTTTGTTTGACAGTGCACTTCATAATGCATTATAGGAGTAATATTTTATCAAGAGCTCAAGTACCAAAAGGAGTGCATTCCCCACAGGACTCTCTTCTCTTAATGTGCTTAAGGTTGTATTCAATATTCAGGAAGCTCCTTGTATTCTAAATCTGAAAGATACCTCTTCAGAGATGTAACAAAACAAATTGTTGTTCCTCACAAATTCCATATCAACAAGCCAGTGGTAAAAAGTTAATTAGAGCACCCTTTCAAACTCCAGGCTTCAGCTGGTAAAAATGGGAGAAAAAACAATGAAATGCATGATAGTGCCACGCAATTTCTTCAAATAAAGATCATTAAAGTTTCTGACAAGGCTTTGATGCTGAAGCACTGCCTTGCTCGTAGCAAACACCCGACTAAAGCAAATCCTCGACCTGTGTGACAGGCCCTGAACGCTTCCATTAGCATGGCATCATTCTAATGCATTTAGCGTGTGTGTTTAATGCTAAATGCATTAGCACTTAATGTCAGGAGCTCCAGACCTGCTCGAGTCAAGGGGTTAACGCAAATTAAGAATTGCAAGAGAGATTTGTCACTCTTTATAGCTCTGTGTTAGGAGTCCTAATTTCATTACTGAAGCTACTCTGTAAAGAAAGAGTATTATTTTTGTGTTAGGCTCTTTTTCTTTCTTTGGAAAATAAAGAGCAATTGTCCTGCCAGCACTTGGTTCCACAGTAACAGCTCCTGAGAAGCCCCACTGTAACATCATGTAAATATATGCAGTAAGAGAGTAAAACCTGCAGAATACATTACCCAAGAAAATTTAACTACCCAGTTTAACTATCAGGTTAACATTATGAAATCAAGTTGGGAATGGACACCTATGGCTAAAGGTGGGCTTTGTTTTGTTTATTCTGCCTAAAACCAGATCATTTTGGACTTCAGTAATGTGAGGGAGTGAGGCCAACCTATGAAATACAGCAACCCAGGCCACAGCTCCAGGGAGCTTTCCCTCAGCACCAGGTGAGGGTTAAGCAGCCCTTAACCTTCCCACTTGGCCTTGCCCCTCTTGGTGTTTGCAGAGACAGTGGCACAGCTGTGCAGAGATTCTCACTGGGGATCAGCCCAGGTGAAAAATAACACGGGAGGGGGATCTGGATCAACAGAGGAGTTGGGTGAGAGGCTGGAATGAGCACAGAGGGGTGGGCATCAGTTTTTCCATATTGCTGGTGACTGCTCAACTGCACAGAGCTCATTTTATTATTCAGCGTGCAGTGAGGAGGATGCACCTGGTCTCTTTTCCAGCACTGCAAAGCGACAGGGATTCATTGCCTTAATAGGAACTTCTCCTAGCAGTAGTGTTAAAGTCAATGGGACTGCAAACAGAGCGTAGAGAATATGCCAGTCTCCGTAGGGTCAGGATCAAGAGCTGTTATGTTGATTGACCTCAGGAAAAAATTATTTTGAAGGGTTTTTTAAATGATTTTAATTAAAGCGGGTATTTAGATGAGTGGAGTTTATGCTAATTACACTTGTATGTCACCATCGTTCTTGAAAAAGTTTTAGAAATCTTAAAAACTTGAGCTTCTCCCAGTGCTTCAGTGAGATGGTGCTGAAGCCACCCCCACAGAAAGGCAGTGAGGGAAGCGTCTGCTCGGCCATCGCCAGCGTGTCAGGGCCCAAGGGCACCAACAGGTCCTGACTGCACCGACCGGGGCCTCCCTGCAGGAACCTGGAGCCCAGGGCTCCATTCCAGCTCGTCCCTGCTCCTTGCTGAGCCGTGTCACAGGGTAATGTGGCAGGAATTAAGGTGGTGTCTCCCACCTGGTCCCTGTTCAGAGACCTTTGCTCTGTTGTCCTTAAGGACAAGTCCTTGTGCTTTGCTGCACTTGGAGGGTCTTGCTCCTGACAGCAGCTAGATGTGCAGGTAAACTCTGTGTAGCAAATCTGGCCTTGTGGTTTGTGGGCCAGGTCCAGCCTGAGCAGTATTTCTGTGTGATTTGCTACCTTTTCTCCAAGGGAGGTCTAAGTACTTCTGTAAGAGCAGACTTCCCTTGCACCCTCCACCTGCCTTCAACAGCTCCTGCTGAGATCCGGATCTCAGGGGGTCTGATCCTACTCTTGTCACTCTGTGAAGGGTAGCCTCAAGATCCCAATAATTTGTTTTCTCCTATCACTGCCTCACTCCCCTGCCCCAGTGCCTCCTGGCTGCAGCCTTGGTTTACACAAGGACCAGTGACAATGCTGGGCCTTCAGACGGGCCCAAGCATTCACCTCCCTAACTCAAAGCCTAACCCGTGTACTTCCCTTCCCCTTCCAGGCATGCTGGGATCCTTAACCTTTCAAAGTTCTCTTAACATCCTCCCCTTTCCACAAGCTTGCCTTGTTGCTAACATGCCAGCACTTTCCTGGGATGATGGCTACGAGAATGAGCTGCTAACACGGAGAGATGGAGCAGAGCTGTACCCCAAGGGAAGAGCCGGCTGTGGAGCAGCTCATTCCCTGTCCTGCTGCACTGCCTCAGCCTGCAGCAGTTTGTTCATGTAGCCATAGCCCAGCACCAGCCTCATTAACCCTGCCATGGCCCTGGAGCACGTTGCTATCAGAGGAGACAGTCCAACATTTTCTGTGTGTGCAAGAGCTTGAAGTGGTTTCCCTAGTCTGAAAACCAGCCGCCTGATCAGCTGTAAGTTACATGCTTGACAACAGTGATAAAACATCTATAAAATAAGATGTATCAATAATAGAGTCTAAATTGACTATAGGAGTTATGTGAGCATTGAGCATCCCTCTGCTTATCTTAAATTGATTGCAAGGTATCATTTTAAATTGAGGGGAAAATTCAGTTAAAAATATATTCAGGGGAGGAAATCAGCACAAAGTGTCTACTGTTAAAGTGTGCCTTGATTTTAATGTTTTTGGCTTTCATTTCATGAAGTGTTAGATGAGTGGATAAGCAACAGGAATGATATGATAAGGTTGTCTGTGTTCTGCATTCACACTCAGGTAGTAATTCCAGATGAGAAAGAGCCCTGTGATTTCTCATGCACGTTGTGCTGGCTTTCACAGAGTGTTCTGAGACTGATTTAGCTGACTTTGGATGAGGTGGAAATTAATTAACAGGTGCCAACAACCACGGCTCCCCACGAAAACCTGAGTGGGGAAGATGGATGGATCTCCGGCTCTGCCACCCAAAGCATCAAGAGAATGGATAGGGAGCAGAGACAACTGGTGATAGGTAGTGAGACAGAAACCTGGAGCTAGTGGGAGTTTGAGCTTCATTCTCTAACAAGCCCTGCAGGATGTGGCATGAACAGGACATCTCCAGGACAGGCTCTTGCAGCAGGATGGATGTGACTGTCCGGGGCAGGCCAGTGTGGGCAGGAGTCTGATCTTGGTTCTCCCTCCCTTCCCATGGGATCCAGCCCTGGCTGTAAGGCTGCCCTGCTAATCCCTAGCCCAGCTGTCTGTGCCGTATGAAATGAGACCTCTCCTTCCTCATCCATCCCTGCTTTAGCACACCTTGAAACTGGAGAGAGTGATAAATTGAGCTCAGGCTGTTCCTTGGGAAGAATTACAGCTGCCTGAACAGCCATGCATGCAGGCTGGGTATTTTCCTCTCTGCTTTGCCATTTTGAAGTGACATTTGCTTTATCCAAGCAGTCATATTAAAATCATGCATCTCAGTAACCCTTGTTTATTAGTCTACGCAGTATTTGTAATTTCCAGATGTTTTACTGTGGTTTTGGCAGAGTCTGCTCTATACTGTTGAAACTTTTGAAAAAAAAAAAATTAAAACAACAAAACAAACCCAAAACCCAACCCACCAAAACCTGTTAAAATTCTTGATTTCTTATGTGCTGTACCAAGTATATAAACAGTCTTCTGTATTTCAGGGGTTTTTAATCTGTGACCTCCCCAGTATAAATCTCAATAGACAAATTTAGATCTCAACACAAAACCAAATTGCTTGCTGTTTATGAAATGCATATATTTGAGTTGTAAATGCAATCCAATAACACCACTATTGTCAGAATCGCTTTCTTTTTGCTTATTGAAATTACATGCACATTTAAAATAGATTTATAACTGCCTATTTCCATACCCGAGCAAAACCTGGCATTTCACTAGCTGTGCCTTTGATAGTCAAGACTTCTGTAGATGTTTTAATGATTTCTTTCTGGTTAGTGGAAACAGGAGCTGTTTATTTGGATGGCTTTTTATTTTTCGCATCTACAGCTAAAATTGCATCTACTCAGTTATGTCAGTTCCATAGTTGTCATTTATTAAAAATACATGTGGTCTGAATGGAACCTTATGCAGATAGATTAATGGAAACCTTTATTTTTTTATAAACTTAGAGCAAGTAGAATCTAACTCCAGGTTAAATTTTGCTTCTAAACCCTGAATTTACTGAACGGCCAAAACCCTGTGACTTTGCTGGCGCTTGTACTGTCGCACCTAAGTGAAAGTGGGGAGCATGCCTGGCGTGACAGCTCTTCCAGGGTTGCCTCCCTCAGGGGCTGCTTGGTCCTGCTGCTCTCCCCTGGCTCTTCTGGGTGCTGCTGTTTGTCCAAGGACTGACAGTGGGGAGCAAACTTACTTAGACTCTGCAGACATTCAGCTCAGCTCGAGACTGGCTTGACAAACCTTTATTCATCTGTGATAGAGAGCAAACATAACCCCAGGGACTTGGGATCAAGCAGATGGAAAGGAGTTTAACCCCGAAACACTTCCAGCTAGAGTTCTTCTTTATACAGCATAATCCTCTTATGCATCCACCTATTTCTTATCTCACTAAGTGGTTGAATATTTTGTCTGCAAAGCTTGCATGTGGGCTTCATTTATATTGCATGCTCTGTGTTCAACGCATGCTGTGTGTCTTTCCATGCTGGGGTTGTGCACTTCCCAGGCTGCATCTCCTCATCCACACAACATCACAGAGCCTTGAACTGACCTTGGTTTGTCCTTGGACAGCTCCCTCTCTTTTTTGCTCACACAGCAAGCTCAGGGAGTGTTTGGACAAAGGCACTCAGGCACTTGGTGGAATTTTTGGGGTTGTCCTGTCCAGGTCCAGGAGCTGAACCTGATGATCCTGTGGGTCCCTTGCAGCTCAGGGATGATTTTATGATTAGAGTGCATTCTTAAGACCTTCATAGAACTGTTCTTACCAGCATTCACCCAAAGAAAACGTTGGGACTTTTTTTCTTCCTTGTTTCCAACAATCTGTTTGCAGCATGTGCTTCTTAGTATGCACAAGTCTTTTTGGGGTTGAGGGCTCAGTGGTGACCCCAGGTTCATCCAGCATCAGCTGGAATGAATAACTGCTCCATGCAATCCAACCAAATGGAGAAGGCAGGATGTTCTGGCAGAGCAGGACCTCACGGGCAATAATGAGACAGTATCTGAAAAGTGCTAAAGAAGCACCCCTACCTTAATAGGGATTATTAATGCATAGAAATAAAATGAAATTTTGCATGCTAAATAACTAAACAAAACCCAAAGACAGATATTAAAGCCATTCTGGAAAGGCTATAAATCAGTTGCAGGCAATAGGTTGGAACAGAGTGTGGAAGTGCTGGAAACACATCAGTCATCAGGGAAGCTGTAGCAGCCTTGCTTCCTGACTGCAGAGGGAGAAGCTTTGATCACAGCTGTCACTGAAGCACTAATTTCTTAAAAACTGACTTAAAAGCCAGCATAAAGTTTAAAAAAGACTGGGAGTTTATGACTGAAATCTTGTTTTAAATGTTGATTTTCTTTCTTTTTTAGTAATATGCATTTTAATAAAAGTAACTTATGGCCCCTAGGATTTTGATTCCGTAAGTTGATTTCATCCTTTTCTTCTTGCTTACCTGTCAACCTCATTTCATCAACTCCTTAATGTAATATTTCTTTCATTAGTGAATAGTGACTAATGCTGGGGAACTGGAACTGCTGGGGTTGTATTACGTAGTGCTGTAAATCAGGTCAAAACAGTACTTGGATACATAAAAGAAATTCTGCTTGTCAGGTGGGTATTTACCCTGATGCTTTAATTCAGGTCAGTGGTAAGCTTTTAAGGTAATCTCTCATTCATTGCACTGGGGTTCTTGGAGTGCACAAAGTGGATTTCTACAGCATGAAACGAAGTCAGAAGAGACACTCCAGGAGTGCACCTAATCTGTCTGCTAATGGACACTTAGCCCACTTAAACCCAGCCTGGGCTAGTCTGAAAGAGCTGCCCCAAAATTCGGGGCCCCCAGTTAATAGTTCAGTTACTGCTGTTGGCTTGCAGGTGAGCATCAGGCCAGGAAAGAGTGACCCGTGTGTGTTAACTAAGCTAGAATTACATGAAACAAAATAAAGAACCACTTGCATTTATAAGGGTTTGTTCACCCAGAGTTTGAATGTCGATTGGCTCTGATAGTGTGTTAGGATAAGGAAATGTTTGAAACAGTGACCTCCTCCTCAGGAGAAAAATGGTATAACCAGAGATGCTCTGTGGGAGAAGGGCAGTGATGTACAGTGGTGTCAAACAAAGCAATTTGAATTGGTCCTTGGAGGTCAGGAAGGGTTCAAAGGAAAGAAGACCTGTGTGGGTTGGGTTTGTGTCCAGTACTTTCAGATTTGGCCGTGGGGTTTGTGTTCTGGTTTTTGTTTTACCATCCTCAAACGACAATGATGAGAGGTATTAGGATCTATTGTTTTGAACTGAGATTACTAAATCTGCAGAAGGAATTATCTCCTGGATATTGTCTCTAACTTGGGCCAGTATAACATTCTGGCTGATGTGTTAAGTGTTTCATCTCTTATCAGGATGTCAGATCTACTAAAGCAAGCACATATCTTCTGGGTTTGAATATGTGTGAATCCCTGATAATGCTACAAGGGAATAAGTGTAGGAGAATCCATGTTAAGTGACATCTCTGCCTTTCACTTAGTTAAAGCCAATAATAGGCTGAATAAGGAACAGATGTAAGCTCAGATAAGCTGTGTAAGTACCTGCAGTGCTTATTCAGTGGTGCCAGGTGTGTGAATATGGGAAAGCTTGAAGACCTGAGTAACACCCATGCAGGTTAGCTGCTATCATATCCTGATATCAGATCTCCAGAACAGGACTGGGAGCAGAACAGCTTTTCTCTCCTTGAAGACTTCAGAATTTCAGTATTCCAGTGCTGATGCACCATTGGCACTGAAGGGTTTAGAATTTCTTTGCTGTGTGTGAGAAGTAGAATAAACTCATCCAAATTCCCAGAGACTTGGAACCTCCTCCCATTCCTGTCCCAGAACTGACTGTTGGGATAACAGAATTTATCTAGACATGATTACTAATGTGAAAAGATTGTACCACTCAAAATACAGATCCATGCCTCAGAACACGAACTGCTATCCCACATCTTCCATTAAATGTTTCTGTGCTTTAAATATGGGCTTGAAGATGCAGACTCGGGGGAGAAAGGCATGGAATTTTATTTGGGAAGTCTTTGTTTTTTTAGCTTGAACAAAAGGGGAACACTGAGAAAGGGGAACTGCCTTTCCTCTGAAGATTAGAGAAATCAGCATTTTTTAAAGCAATCCATCTTGTCATGCTGTAAAACCTCAGTGCCTTTCAATGGAAAGGACTGGGAACTGACAGGGCTGTACTTTAAGATTAACTATTCCAATGGTGTCCCTGCTGTTATGGAAGTACAGGCATGACCAGTGGTGAATCTTGCCCTTCTTTTTAAAGACAGTTGAAGAGTGAATTTTCTGGGGCATATCTGAAGAATCTAAAACAGAGAAATTGTCACTGTATTGCTCTCTGAAACATCAAATGCTCCTGGTCAGGAATTGGTCCTACAGAACCTTCAAAGGTTCCTTCCAATATGAACTATCCTAAATCCCAATTAAAAAAACCAAATCACTTGGTGACCCTGCATGGGATCCCCTTCCCCTTTCCTGACAATATTCCTTCTGCAGGTGTGATCATTAGAAACTACTGATTCTGTAGGAGAAAAGTTTCTGTGTTAACCTGAAAATCTGGCCTTGCTTGCAATATTCAGCATTTATTTATTTATCATTATTCTAGGTGAGATGTGCAGAACATCTGAACCTCTACTCTGTCTTAACAGATCGCTTGGATTTCTGAAAAGATGCTGGAATTCAAAATACATTGAGCTCACATTACCCTGCTCCCCTGTGAAAAGACACAAAGGCTGTGTTTTATGCAAGCCTTTCTCTTGCTCTGAGTTTTTTAGGGTTTGCATTCCATTTGGATTGCTGCAAAATAGTCCTTCCTTTTTTTGGTTCAAACCTGGGAGAAAGGCCTGTTGGTAAGTTCAGCAGTAGCTGTGTAAGCTTTATTTTTACTTAGCTATGTTATTTTGTTCTTATGACTGTTGCAATCTCCTGCCATCTGAGGGCTTCTGGACCTGCTTCAATAAATCCTGTACTCTTTCCCTGTTGCTCTGAGGATTTTTGCAAAGGGAAGGGGAAGTGGATGGTTTATGCAGTGGACTCCAGGCTGTCGAAGGAGCATGAGACATATTTCACTTGTTTGTGCTTACGTAAAATTGTCTTGGTAAGTTGCCACAAATGGCAGCCAAGGAAGAAATTGGTGACTTGTCTTTATTGACAAGCTGACACAATGTGAAAGGGAGCTGCTAATCCCCTTCCTGCTTTTCCACAGCAGAGCAGCGTTGCTGACTTTGAGGAGTGTGTGTGTGCTCTTGGGTGGATCAAAATGCCAGCAATCATCCTTGGAAGTACTAAGGGGTGCCTACCAAGAATGCCACCTTCCAGAGGTACCATCACCAGAAACTGCAGTGCAGGGAAGTTCCCAGGAGAACCACTTGTATGCTGTGGTCATGAGCTTCTGGAAAATTCTTGAGCAGAGGACTTTCTTGAGAAAGTCGCCTCTTTCCACTTACACGTCTCATCTCTCACTTCTATAAAGTGCTTACACTGTTCTTAGGAATCCTTAGTTATAAGTTTCTGTATGAAGCTCCACTGTTTTATACAATTTTCTCTCCCCAGAGACTGTGAAATGACTCAGCCCAGCAGCCCTCTGTGATTCCAGCATCTGTATTTATGAGCTAGAGGATGTGTGTGATGCAACATTTCATTTTACTTTTTGGTTTATAGATTTATTTTCACATTACTCATCCCTCCCTCTCTGTAAACACACCACTGGTGTAGATTCCCTCAGACCAGTTTTTACTCTCTTTTCTCTTTTGCCCTGCTGATGGTCCTGCTCAAGTATTCTGTGGCCTTATGGTCACCCTTGGTCTGGCTGGCACATCGTCATCGTATCAGCAATTCTCAGTTTCCAAACTGCCATGTTTAATAATAGCGGTTTTGAGAGTCAGCATCATCAACTTTGACTGTTCCCTTGACCTCCTCATTTTCCTGGGAGGTTATTGGGATAGCTGTATATTGGAAGAATAAGTTAAAAGAAATGCAAGTGGCATTTATTACTCCTCTGACGAAGGTTCATTTGTAAATGCTGGTTAATGGGGCTGTAGCTGCTGTCCAGCGTGCCCTCAGTTTGCTGGTGGAGTGCATGCCAAACAGATCCGTGCCTTTCCTGCTGCTCTGCAAAATAACTCACATTTGCCCTCAGGAGTGAGAAACAATCTGTCCTTACCCCTTTTGAGTGATAATCCATTCAGTGTGCAGGTGGATTAGTTTGAGTGGTTGGGTTAAAGAATCCTTTTTTTAAGAAGAAACAACCCTACTAGGTACATAATTAGCTTCTGCTTTTGTTTTTAATGTCTTTAATCCTAGGGTTTAGTCTTTCGGCCTTTTTTTTTTTTAAATGTAGGTATTCCAGGCATTCTCTAAGTGCTCTTGCAACCCCCTGGAGTGGTGCTGATGCCTTCTTAGAGAGCCAGAAGTAACATAGCTTCAGCTTCAGCAGGTCCACAAGAACGATAAACAGCAGCCAGGTGTACTGATTCCTAATGGGAAACGCTAACAGGATGGAAGGGAGTGTTCCACATTCGATGGCAAGGCCAGGTCCCAGATCTGGAGTTCTCTGGTCAGTTTCATGCTTCTCTTTGGAGCAATTAATCATCTAATTGAGCTCTTGTTTCTTGTTTGAAGAAGCTACACTTTGCACAAGTCTAACCAAGATAATTTCAGAAATCTTAATTGGAGCATCAGATTTGTGTCATCTTATTTGGACCCCAAATTTTACTTGAACATGTCTTCTTTTTTTCAGTGGCAGAGAAGCAAATGATTGCAGAATTGAGCACCCCATGAAAATTTATCTTCCATCAGTCTGTTTAATTTTCTAAGAACATCCTCTCTTGCTTACCCAACACCTGCACGTGACAAGCAAAGGGACCCCGATCCCTTCGTCCTTTGTGTGTTCATGATCATTCTGAGATCATCTAACAGGTCCCACTGTACGTGCAGGGCCAGAGAATCAATAATTGATCACAAGTCCAGAGACACCTGCTGATGGTCTATTTATAAACCCAGTCCATATTGCGTGAAGTACTTGGGGATAAAAGAGCTTTATATATGCAAATATTCATTTTTCTTCTAAGCGAGGTAAAGCTGTTTCCATCTCAAAGGATGAAAATCCTGGGAGTGTTGGTGGAATTGAGCCCATCTTTTAATGATCCTATCAGCAGAGTTGCCAGGCTGACATTTGATTATCTCTGAACAGTGTAGTGCCGCATTACCACCTCTCCCAAATGGATTGCTTATCCATGCCTTTTGCAACACCCTGGCTGAATTAATTCAACTGTCCCTGGAGTGCTTCCAGCAGAGACAATTCACTGGTAACAACTAAGTAAAAGTTTCCCTTCCAGGATTTTAACTCAGGATTTTAACTGGCATGTTGTGTTGGGCTCCACTTGGACTCATAGCAATCCATTATTACGAATGTTAAGCAGTTATGAGTCTATTAAAAGGAACTGAAACAAGAAAAATGCCATTGGTGTGTGCTGCTGAAGTGCTGGGGGTTTAGTGCCCCTGTAGGATTGTGCCCAGTCGATTGCTGGGCTGATTTCATAAAGGTGCAGCAGCATTTCCACCTTCAGACTGTTGGTATCACCCTGCCCACAGCTCTCGGAGCCACTGCTGGCTGGTCACTGGTGCTGCGGAAAGGCTTGGTACGGCTGTGGCTGGGTTAAACTCTTGCTTGCATTCAGGTGACTTAAATGATCTCTTCGTTATTCCTCTTCTAAGCTCTGTCTCTGCCCATAACTAGTATGACCTGAAGGCAGTGCACCTGTTGGGAAAACCTTCATGGTTTCAGAAGGAGCAAGCCAGAAAAACAGCTTCTCCTCAGAACACGTTTTCCTGCAAGAAGGCTGGGATTAGATCCAGCTCTCAAACTTTATGGATAATGCTCCTGTCTGATTTGTCATTTGTATCTCTGCCATTTCTATTGGCAGACCATCAGGTCTGAAAGAGACTCTGACCCAAGAAAAGCATGAATTATTTAAGACGTGAGCTAATTTTCTTCGGGCACTGTAATAGATCAAAACATGATAGCAGCACAGAGGACTGTTTTCTGGAATTCCATTCAAGTATCCTTTAAACATTTTAAATATATTTGCATTATGGTCAATTAAAAGGAGCTGAAACAATGCTAATAGTGGATTTCTTATTACTAATGCTTTTAAAGTTCCTAGATCTGTGCTTCATGCTTGAGGGTAAAGCCCCACCTCTAACTAATGAGAGCTAAGAAGAAGCTTCCCTATGGGCAGATTATTCCATAACTGCTGCATGGCTGCTGGCTTGTCTCCCCAGCTCAGGAAGGGCTAACATCCTGCCAAAGTCTCTTCCAACCACTTTCCTTAGGGCATTGTTTATTAATTCAGACAAAAACCTCTGAGAATAATGCAAAGCAAAGCTGCTCCTTGAACACCACAGCCTTTGTTCCATGCCCTCTGCTTTATCTCCTCTGCAGCTGTAGGGGAAAGCTCTTTAGGGCATGTTCATCTCTCTCTCTCTAGGTTTTATTTGAGCATCAACCATTCCCTTTCCATCTGCATCTCCAAACTGCTGGGTTGGTCTTGGCTGAAGTGGGAAGGATCCCAGACAGACAGCCCCTCCATCTGGGCTAATACACCAATTTTAGTGTTTCCTTTTTAATTACCAGCCATAATAATGAAATGAATACTGTAATGTGGGCATGAAATTGCCTCAGAGATGCTTCAGCAAAAGGGGAGATGTCTCTGTGTATCCAAACCCTTGTTCAGAGCCACTGCCACCCGTGGCTGTGACAAATGCACTTGGTGGTCCAGCACTCCATCCCACAGGAGCAGCGTGGCTGGCTGCTCTTCCAAACCATAAATGCAATGTCTAGAAACCTATTTTCATACCATTTTTTGAATGTATTGATTGACATGCAGCTTGTCTCCAACTAGGGTTCACATTTATAACAGGTGCTCATTTCTGAAATTATCAAGAGTGCCTTCTAATTTATTTATATAAATAATTTAAATTATTTATAAGGGCTGCTTTGAATCTCTATCTAAAAAATCTTTACACACTGCATGTGATTTAGTTTTAACACAAATACATTTTTTTCTATTTTTTTTTTATTTTGGAAAACCTAAAGAAGAGAGTAATTGGCTCTTTAATAGTGCTGAAACTGTTGATTTTTAACCTGATTTCAAAGCATGTTTGAATACAGAGAGCAACTCAAAAATTCTTGTGAGCAGCAGTTTTAGTAGCTGCCATAGCAACAAGTAGAGTATCCAAGCCCTTTCTCCCTACTGGGGGCTGGGAATTCTTGGAAAGGACATGATCTACAGACATTTTGAGTGAGGTTTGCAAACACAACTTGCACTGGGACAATCTCTAGGAGAGCAATCCCAATTATAACCTGGAAATCAGGGAGACATCAGGCATCTAGAGATGGCAGCACTAACTGAGAATAACAGGGAAACTTTGAAGAATTAAATGTTATCTGGATTTTAATGCAATTTGTGTAGTCCATGAAATGATCTGCATAATTTCTAGTATCTTCTAGTTTAGTTTTAGTCTTCTTTATCTGTATGTTCTTGTCTCTTCTATCTGTGCATTTTCCTGCTGTTTGGAAGCCTTCGTCTCTATCCTGTTACCTCTGCCAAGAAATAAGGGGTTTTATCTTATTAATGCTGTCACTGCCATGTTGCTCTGTCCTTACAATAATGCAGGAAAGACTGAGGGCAGAGCTCTGAACAAGCTGCACATTTTGAAAAGAGGAGAGCTTGAGATGTTCTGCTGCTTCTGGGACCTTTGAACTTCTTCAGGCTCCTGGAAGCCAAACAGAACTGAATTTCAGAACTGTCCTTCTCTTAACAATAAGCCAAATCAGAACTCAAGATCTTAATTAACATTTCTACATTTCGAGTAACTTTTGTGAACACAATAGAGCTGATTATTACTGAAAGCCTCCTCAAAGAAGTTAAATGAATCTGATAAATCAATGTGGCCAATGCAGATAAGTCTGGTGGAGCGTTTTCAAGCTGCACCAGCATCTGTCAAAAAGAGTAATGAATATATCAGATTTCCAAAAGTACACATTTTGGAGGCAGGGAAGAGTAAGATAAATGACACACACAAACCTCATTAACTTGCATGCTGGGTAACATGAGGCTGCAGATATGAAATTAAACCAGGTCCACAGAAGCAACTTGAAGACAATAATGGAGGGTGCAGAAACTGCTTTGAGTGACAACTCCAGAAGCAGATGGCAAAGAAGGGGAAGGGACGTATGGGAGCAGTGGTGTGACATTTGTGCTCCTTCAGATGTAACCAGCATAATAACAACAACAATAATAATAATAATAATAATAATCATAGCCGTGCTATGAATGAAATTCCCTTCCCTGTCTCATCCAAGCACGTTGAAGATCACTTGGTAGTAAATTCATCACAAACTGGAGAACTGCAAAGGCCTCAGGCTGTGGCTACTGCAGAAGGTTACAAAGTGAGCCAGCAGGGCTGATCCATGCTTGCAGCAAACACTGGAGTTTCCAGGGAAGGTTCTTACCACTCTAGGGGAAAACTTTGCATCTTATTCTTTTTTAAGATCATCTTTCCACCGTGCCAAGACTCTGCTGATAGGTGGTTTTGGGTGCCAGTGATACATGAGTGGAAATGTGAGATAGTCAGAGTAGCTCTGTTTATCAGAAAGTGGAAGTGATGAGTTCCCACTGATAAAAAAGACATTATTTCTCTTTCTTATATATGAAACCAGAGAAGCAAACAGAGGAGGGTGATGTACACAGCAGTGTAAAAAGAAAAAAAAAAAGAGCCTAGCCTGAAATTAAGAGGGAGAAAGAGGATATATGTAGAGCCAAGAAAAAAAAGGAAATTGCAAGGTATTAGAGGAAAGTTGGAGTTGCCCTCCCAACAGGCTCTGACTTGGGGCTTGTGTCCCTGACCTCCACCGGCATCAAATGTCAGGCCAGAGTGGCCTTTTCAATATTCTCATAAGCCTTTCTGACATTAAAGGATGGCAGATAGCCTGGAAAGGACTTAAATTAACACAGGAGGTGCCGTTTGCTCACAGAGTGCTGGCCCTGTTAATCATTTGGAGCACTATTCCAGCATTCCCCCTGCTGGACCACACATCTCTCATCTCCTGCCCACAGCTGCCTGCTCCTCAATGGCCCATAGGAGTGGTTGTGTGATTTTTAACAGATAAATGTAGTCATATTTGTTCGATTTTTATTCTTTGTAGATTTTGTGACCCCTTAGACTCCCAGCTTCCAGCTGAACTCGGAGCAGGGAGTATCAGAAATCTCACAGGGGTCTCAAGACAACCAGTCCAAAGCATTTGTGTTTGGACCAGATTAACATCTGCAGTAAACCTTTGGTAAGCCAGCTCTCACTGTTGGATCCCTTAGGATCCAACCAGATATGCCTGTTAGCTTCTTGGAATATTCTGGTGATTTAGGATAATATAAAGTATTTCAGAGGAACCTCAGTAACTGTTGCACAGAGCAATCCTCAGACTTGGATCTGAATGTGAAGAAACTGCATCCTCTGCAAAGTGTGCTCATGTTTCTGTCTTTGGAGTTAGGGGACAGGGAATGAGAACCAGTAACTTGTTTACAAGCTTTTCTTCTCTTTCAACTCTCTGAGCAATTTATGTCACCTTTTTTCATGGGAGATGCTGAGACAGACTTGCCAGCTCGAGTTGAAAGATAAAATAAAACAGATGAAGGGGGTGGAGGGGGGAAAGCATTCCAGGTTTTTTTTTAGTTCTGTACAATGATATAAAAAGTGGGTTATGAACTAAAATATTGAATCACAATTCTTCAGGCAGTTTTATACTTAAATCATAGTCTTGTCAAGTCTGTGTTTGATATGGTTTAATTAATGCTTCCCTTATGTTGTGTTTGATTTTGATGTGTGTGTGATAGATTCACACAACCTCAGGTGATCAAAACCAGGCATTTGTCAGTGTCAGAGCCTGTGCTAAAGTCTCAGTCGGCTCCGTGCACACCCTGGATGAGGAAGGTGGGGATGGGTTATTAGAGAAATGTGAAGCAGTTATTAAGAAATCACCTACAGTAAATGAAGCCAATCCTGTTTTCATTAGGCTGCACAGAAACCGGGATCAAATGAGTTTGGCAAGGGAAGTCAAACCGAGTACGACATGCCCCGCAACGCGACAGAGGGCTCCTCACAGCCTGTGGGTTTGCATTTGTTAGCAAGGTTTGTTCACTCTTCCAGTGCAAAACCCTCATTTTCAGCAATCACCAGCTGAAGGTCCTTGTTTTTAGTGAGACAATATTTGCAAACACCTTTATTATTTGAGACAATCCAAAAGGAAGGAAAGGAGACGGAGCATGTAATTGTTCTCTAAGGGCTGGTGGTGGGATGCTGTTTGCTGCACAAGCAGTTAGGAAGGAAGCTCAGAAGTCTCATGGTTGGGATTAACTCACAGATGGAACTGGCAGTGACAGCAGAGCCTGGGATCAGCTTCAGCCAGCAATGACTCTTTTTCTCCTGTTTCCCTGGGTAACCTCCTCAATCAGTTAGGATGCACTGTGGTATGTCACCTTCCGCTCCTGGCTCGCTCCTCGTCATGTTTCAAGCATCCTCATTGCTCTTAATTTCCTTAAGTGTTAAGAAAAGTGATACCTGGTATCTGTAAGGTAGTGCTTGATGGGATAAAGTGCTTTGATAAGCTCTTAATTACGAGGATTCTTGTAATTTGTTGACTTCCCTTCCCAGCAATAGTGGGATGTTTCTACCAGGAGGCCTTCTCAGCACTGTCATTTGACATAATTCTGCTGATTTCATTAACTTTCACTAATTTTTTTTTTTTTTTTTTTTTTGCAAGTCGATCACAATGATTGATTGACTGGGAAAATAGGTTTTATCATCCTTAGTCCCTAAATTGAATAGTTGCAGCAGCTGGATTAGGTTAATCCTGGCAGGATCCGCCTTTGGCTGATTTCCACTGCTGAACGGAGCCGCCCCCTCTGTCCCCCCTCTGCGCCCCTGCGAATTAGGGGATTAAGAGAAGAGGTGCTTAAGCTTAGCCCTTGATTGACACGTGGTTATGCAAATTGTGAAGGAAACCCTGAGATTCCTGAAATCTAGCTGGAATATTGGAGACATCTTCAACGTGAGAGCATGACAAAAATAGCAACAGACAGTGAAAGCAAGGCCCAGTTATTGGAAATTCATGATCTTGAGCCCATTTTCAACTCTTGAAATCTTGTAACCTTGAGATCCATGTGGCCCCTGAGCAGCTGGAGGGAAAGGAGTGTGTTTTGGACAGGCAGGAGGCAGTAACTTGTGTGATGTATCCGAATGTTAGACAAACTCTCTCATTTCCACACAGACATGGGAGGTGAAAGACAGAACAAAATGGCTCTGTCGTCTACCACGGGCTACAAGGGAGACTCAGGGTGTGTGATTAAATAATGAATAAAATAGCATTGCAAATGATAATGTGCTATTGTAAATAATTCCATTTGTTTACCCTACTATGGCATTGAAGTTCATCTCCCTTGGAGACTTCTTTGACTTCAGATGCTGTTTTGCTTTGCATATGCTTGATTTTTTTTTTTTCTTCCTTTCCACAGAACCTTTATAAAGGTTCAGGAACTGACAGGACTAAGTGAATAATTCACAGCAAACAATTTTTTGGATGAATTTAGCATCTTTATTTGTGTAAAAATAGCCCTACACACATTCTGTATGTTTTGCACTAATTTATTGTGAAATCAGTTTTAAGTATGAATTCCCCTCAAGCCACCATCAATCCTTCTATTTTGATGAACAGAATATAAACTCTAGTCTGGAAATAGCTGGGTTTAGAAATTAGTTTATTTGTGACTGGAGAAATGTGTATTGCTTTTGTTTCCTGCATGGATGGCTACATCATTGCTACTGGTACAAATATGTCCCAACATAATATTTGGCAATGTGAATCTCAATGTTTAAGTTCATTTTTTAAATTCATATTTAAACTGTTCAAGTTTGATCTCTCCAACGCTTTAGAAAGGGAACACAAGGCAATCAAAAGACATCTATATTTTCCTCTAGGGAAATCATATGGAGGGATATGTTTTAAGGAAGAAATAGTGCAATTACTATTAGTATTATTCGCTTGATTTCTACCATGGAGAGCAGTATTTTTTCTTTTGGAGGTGACTGCTGCATAAAAAATACTAAATTATCCTTTCAGTGGATGGAGGGTGTGGGCATGTATACTGTGGATGTAGATCCAGACTAATGTTTGTCCCTGAAGATTAACCCAAAAATTGGAATTTAGTGCATGCAGTGGATGCTACAGTGATGTAATGCATTTTAGCAGGAAGTATCTCAGAAATCCCTTTTCACTTACTGCATGCGTCTCTGCTTGTATCTGTGTGAATCTGAAAAATGTAAAATCAGGTCAAACTACCTGATCTACCTCCAGACAGTGCCCTGGTCAAACAGCAGCTGCTTCACTTCAACTGTCTGGCAAAACGGGGGTAATGACACCTGAATTAAGCTCCACGAGATCCATGGGTGGGAAGTGCTGAAGTAAAAACACTGCAGTATAAAATTCAGAACATTTATCTCTGCATAGAGACTCGTGGTATTCCTGGGCATGTATGTGATTAAGTACCTCTGCCATGACTAAAACAGAGACCTGACGTTTCTTTTCCTTTCTCTTTTGGTTTTTTTATTTTTTTCAGGTGCCATCAGAAGATGCATATCCTACCTGAGAAAGCCAAGAGTTCCCTAAAGTCATAAAAAAGAAGGAAAAAATCCCCAAGCTGCAATGAAGGATGACGACAAGACAAATCAAACCTCTCTTTTGGGCACAGACGAAAGTTTGTGAGATGTTTGCATTGATCCTCACCTGGAATTTATGTGCATGGAAGTTTTGAAGGTTTGGGAGAAAACTCAAGCACATCAGTGCAGGTGAGTTTGGTTTCCTCATAGGACTTTTGGGTTGAGTAGGTGCTCCGACCTGAGCTGTTCTCAAACACACCTGATGGGGCTTTCAGCAACCTGATCTAGGGAGTGGCATCCCCGACCATGGCAGAGGGTGGGATGAGGACATCTCTAAGGTCCCTTCCAACCCAAGCCATTCTGGGGCTCTGTGAGTCTGTGAAGCTGTGTACTTCCTGCAGCTCAGATGCCTTTGGAATTCCTGGCTCTGGAGCCCTTCGCATGGCATCGCATCGCAGGCGGTGTTTTGTTTCCAAGCCCAGAAGGATGAGACTTGTGCAAAGAACTGCTAATTTGCTCTGCTTTGAGTACACAAGCTGAAGTCTCCACACGCACAGAGACCTCAATACCAATGTCAAGATGTGAAGGTAGAAGTAGTTTTTTGTTCGTGTTTCATTCCTGTATGAAACTTTCGGAGTAACAATTAAAGGAGAGCTCTGAGATGAGCTGAATAATGGTGAAACAAAAGTCCCTGCAGCGTGCTGCCTGCTTCCCCGTTGCCTTAGAGCAGCGTCTGCTGTAGCTGCTGGGTACTGTGGCAGGGCCATCTCCTCCTCATTTCCATTTCAAACTCTGCCTGCTCTGAGACGAGGATAATCAGTCCCTGCCTGCAGTTGTGCACTGCAGCATCTTCGCCTCCTGCTCCCTCTCCCGGGGCTTGCTCCTTTGCTGGCCCAGCTGTTTGTGGCACTCTGCTTCCCAGCTGACTCCGAGGCACAGGAGCTCCGCGGCTCTGTGGGAGCTCTCCAGCGCGCTCGCAGTCACGGGCACTTATGTGGCTTTTCTGCTCGCACATCTGCGTTTAAGGGATGGAAATTAATGTCACTTGCATAGAGATTCCTTTCAGTGATTCTTTGCAAGCGTCTCCCATTCCATGTCTCTTTGTTTGGATGGCATTGCAGAGAAGGATTTGTACATCCATGCTCTGAGTGCAGAACGCCCTTTCTGTGAGAGCTGAGAGCATTCCCAAAGCCCAGGGAGTCAATCATACCAACAACAAGCTCTTCAACCCAACTGATTGTCCTGTCTATCTTTGGCAAGTATTTTTGCTAAAAGCAGGAGGAACCTGCACTGGAGCTGGAACTAAACCCCCATCTCTCACATCCCACTTGGCATCAGGACCACAAGCCCACAACTGCGGCTTTATTCATTGTTATGTGAACCTGGCGGGTTTTCTACCAAACTCCGCCCTCCAAAATCAGGCAGGAAGACATCAGGGAGGAAACTATGGGGACACCATAACTGAACACCAGAAAGATGCAAGGCCTGAGATTTGGGATATATTTTTGCCAAGAGTTGTATGCCTCACACAGATGTGGTGGGTGGGAACAGATTGGGCTGACAGACTGCAGGTTCAGTGCTGTTTTAGAGGTCTGGTTCCTCTTGCTATCCTCACCCAAACCCCAGGAAAGAGAATGGAAGAAACTCGGTGTTAGAAGGGCAGTCAGTGTACATGTCAATCACATAATCAATAGGATATTTGACAGCTTTATTCATCTTTTATCACCCACAAGTTAAGGGTAACAAAATGTCCAAGGCAGCCATTATCAAACAGCTCAGGGTTTGCATCGAAGAAACCCATTAAGCAGGAAGAGCTGTTACTCCTGCAATAAATATGTGACACAGGAGAGCAGGTAAGAGATTGGGGCCAGGAAAAGTGGTTTAGTCAAATGTGTCAGGTCACAGTGACAAAGGGTTAACAGCCTGTCACATGGCACATGCCCACAGGCACCGAGTTTTGCCACTATTAACACCTCCGACAAGGCTCCCTCTGCCATGAGGCAATAGCCACAGATGATCTTACATATGAAGGAATATGTAAAGCAGCTTAAGTCTCATTCTCTAGTTATTACAAGCTTGATCTCCTAGAATTAGACAGAAACTTTAATCGCTGTCTCACTGCCGTGCTTTGCGAGCTCACACGTGAATTCCTTCCTTGCCAGGGATTAATTTTGCTGTTTGGTGACATCCCATTGAAAGAGTGGACAAGAAGAGCAAGAAATGTATCTGTGCACGGACTGTAATTCTCCTTCCTGAGCACTGCCCAGCAGGCCAGGCACCTATTGACAGAGCTGGCTCAGGTCAGAGCTTGCCAGAGAAACACTTAACATCCATCTGTGAACAGCCAGGGAAGTTGGATCTACCGTGGCTATAAGCTGTCACTCAGAAGTACTTCTACCTCCAAAGTCCCTTTTCAAGCATCAGGAGCAGACACCTTCCTGCAGAGGGGAGACGGCAGCCAGGAACGGAACCTCCTGTGGGACAGCCAGGCAGGATCCCAAGGAGGAGCGGGCAGCATGGGAAGGAAGGGCGATGCCACAGCCCACCGGGCCCAGAACGCCTCTTGGTGCCTTCACTGGGTGTGAGGGAGCAACCTCCGCTGCCCCAGCGCGCGTGAACGCCCGCAGCTGCCGCCTGTTGCCCCATCAGGCCGGGCAGGGACGCCGCAGCCCAGCCTGCCCGAGGGCTCAGGTGCCCCATTTCCCACGGGCAGCTTTTGGCTGCAGCCCCCCTTGCCGTGAGGCCGGCACAGCCCCGCTACCACCACCCCAGCGCTGGAAGGGCTTTCCTCCGCTGTCTGCCGCAGGAAGGACGGGCACAAGGGACACCCGGCAGCGGACCATGGAGAGAGGTGCTGCCGGGGGCCGGTGGGGTTTTAGGGGAGCGTGCGGGAGGGGGCAGCGGGTTGGAAGCCGCGTCCCTTCGCAGGCAGCGAGTGAAGGAGGAAGGAGAAAGAGTTCGGGCCCGGAGCTGCCGGAGGGGGGGTCCCCGCCGGGCGCCGCCCCCTGCCCGCGGCCCGGGCGGGGCGGGGTGCTCCCGCTTGCCGCTATTGGGGGGATGCGGTAGCTGCAGGGGACCGGCGCTGCCGCCGCGGGCCCGGAGCCGCCTCCGCCCGCGCAGGCTCCGCGCCAGCAGCGCGGCGCAGCGAGCGAGGCACCGGGGCGCGCAGCCCGCCCGCCGCCAGAGCAGGAGAGGGGGAGGAGGATGGGGGGGATGAGCGGGGC